>VXCM01006924.1:0-77893 GCA_014773175.1 Lucifuga dentata
TTTTTTAACTCTTCGCTGCAGTTTTCTTTAACATCTTTGACATTCATTCACTTTTCTCTGCAGCTTCATCCTCCGTCCAATTAGCGCCCAGCTCTGACGTCTGCTGCTGAATATGAATCTAGTCCAATCAGGAGCCTGGGAGCCTCCAGGACTCCCGAACGCGGTCTGGTCCCCNGAATATGAATCTAGTCCAATCAGGAGCCTGGGAGCCTCCAGGACTCCCGAACGCGGTCTGGTCCCCCCTGGTCCCGCTTCCACTCCACAATAAAACCTTGTGGTCTGGAGGTTGGAGAAGCAGTATTCTGGAGGGATTATTAACGCCGCATCTCACCGATAAGGGGCTGGAGCAGCGGGACGGAGCCGCCGGTGCGTCTCTCTCCTNTTTTTTTTTTTTTTTTTTTTTGTCCTCGCTCAGGGATCAGGTCTCCATAGATGAAGAGGTCATGGAGAGCCGGAGCCGTGGAGTCGGACAGATCCGCGCTTTGACTCTGCTGCTGCTCGCTCTCTGCCCGCTGAGCTGCAGAGGCAGCTGGATGTAAGTATGTTTGCTCATGAGCACTAAGGTAGACAGATACATTCACTTTGGAGATCCGATAAACCGGATTCCAGTTAAAAACCAGCAGCTTGTCGGTCCAAACACAAAGAATATGAAGTGCAATTTAAACTGGAGTGTTGGGACTGATTTTTTTTTTTTTTTTTTNTTTTTTTTTTTTTTTTTCAATCGACCCACAAAATATCACTTTTTAATCTTTTTTCGTGTTGTTCTTGCTCTTTTTCCTAACTACAAACAAAAACTACAAACTTTCCAACTACAAACTTTCCAAACTACAAACAAAAAAACACTTTTTTGTTTGTAGTTTGTCTTATTGATTAAAACTATCACCTGGTGTCAAGTTTTACTTTGAGGCAGCAATAATCAAAATTTAAAATTCAAATTAGAGTTGATACACCAAATATGGTAATTTAACGATTCCAAGCTTTTCATTTAAATTCCATTTTTACATTTTTAAATTAATTTTTCCATTAAAACACATTTTCCGGAGCAATTACTTTTTTCCCCTAAATTCGACAAATTCACACTTATGAATAAGATATTAAATATTTAATCGTGTTAGACTGATATTCTATCAAGTTTTCAAAACAAAAACACACAAGGTAAGACGACGGACCATAAAAAATAAATTCTAAGAATAAATTCTAAGAAATTTAAATATATTTATACCGAATTGTATAAGAGTGTTGCCGCTGATTCCAGAGCCCTCCCGGTGTCTTTGTGTTTCACGTATTAACAAACTCCGTCCAGCAAAGTCTTAAAAACACACGTTTCGTAACGGAGTTTGGTGTAGCGGAGGTGCACCGGATTAACGGCGCTGTGTGCGTCAGGTGGCTGGGCGTGACGTCTGCGGGAGTCCTGGAGAAGCTGGGCTGCGGCGGGCTTCCGCTGAGCCTCAGACAGAAGGACCTGTGCAGGAAGAAACCCTTCCTGCTGCCCAGCATCCAGCACGGAGCCCGGATCGCCATCACCGAGTGCCAGAGTCAGTTCAGACACGAGCGCTGGAACTGTTCCGCCACCGGAGAACCCGCCGTGTTCGGATACGAGCTGACCAGCGGTGAGACGTTTGTTCGATTAANTCCGCTACACCAAACTCCGTGTTCGGATACGAGCTGACCAGCGGTGAGACGTTTGTTCGATTAACCGAAATGTTCTGCAGAATGATATCAGTATCTCAAAGTACTTTCATCTCCTCTCCTTTCTCCTCTCCTCTCCTCTCTCCTCACATGTTCCATGTTTCTTCACACAGCTTTTGTTTAGTGTGTGGCTGACTCTGTATGACATCATGTCATGTTGTTACATGGAGACAGGTCATGTGACCAGGCAGCAGATGTGGTCCAGCCGTCACATCTGTTCTCCTTTAAGCCATTTCTTCACGCTCACTTTGTCTTTGAACAGAGGAGCTGCTGCTGCTCACATTATCTTAGCTGCGACCTCCTAATCCAATGAAACCCAAGACCGCCTCGCTGGGTTTGGATCCTGAATCCCTGTAAACTCCTCGCTGATGTTTCAAACTAATCTAAATCATTTAACTCTACTTTGAAAAAACATAAATATTATTTTGTGCTGTTTCAATAAAGCATCTGTGATCCACATGAAAACAAAGTCTCTCCACAAACTCAAATTAATCCTTTTCACAAACTTTATCCAATTTATTCATGTCTGATGCGTTTAATATTTGTAGGATATTTTAGCATTTTAGACCTGACAGAAGATAATGAAGACGTCTTTGTTTGCTCTTTTCCTTCACCTCATCTGTTATTTTTGCTGTGTTAAGTTTTTTGTTCTGAGAGTTTTTTTCCGTGTATTAATTTTGGCTATTCAGATTAATATTAATGATGGCGTGTTTTTATTCTCTCACCTCTTTGTTCCTGCTGGGATTCACATCCTCACACGACTCCAGACATTCCATCACTCTCTTCAGCGCTGGTGAACTTCCTTCTTTTCTTTCATTCTTCCTTTTTTTATCTTTCTTTCCATCTATCCTTTTTCGTCTGATCTGAAAATCGGTGAAAGAGACGCGGTTTTAACCTGCCGGTGAAACTTTATTAGTGTAACAGATTAAAGTATTCTTGTGTTTACTCACTACTTTCTTCGTTCCTGGATTTCAGAATTAGAACCTGTTGCGTTTGTGTCCTGTAGGAACTAAGGAGACTGCATTCATCTACGCGGTGATGGCGGCGGGGCTGGTCCACGCTGTCACACGCTCCTGCAGCCAGGGGAACATGACGGAGTGCGGCTGCGACTCGCGGCTGCAGGGCGGCGGNACGCTCCTGCAGCCAGGGGAACATGACGGAGTGCGGCTGCGACTCGCGGCTGCAGGGCGGCGGCTCAGCGGCGGAGGGCTGGCACTGGGGCGGCTGCTCCGACCACATCCACTACGGAACGTGGTTCAGCCGCAGGTTCATCGACAGCACCGTCAAAAATATGTCGTCTGCCCGGGGAGGATACACGCTGCTCAGCATGAACCAGCACAACAGCGAGGCGGGGCGACAGGTGAGGCTCCATGCTGTACCTGAACGCACCACAAACAAATAAAACCTGATTTAAAAAAAAAAATCAATAACAGAAAAAGTGAAAATCATCTTCTTCTCATCAAACAACCTCATTTACTTTAATCTATGGTAAATAGCTTCTTGTGAATATTATATTAAATATCTTTAATTCTTCAAGTTTCCTTTTCTGAACTTTCCCGTATTAATTTTTTTTAACTTCTGAAATACTGCACTTTAACCAATTCTCATGTTTCACAGCTCAAACTGTAATTATTTGAAATAAATACCATCTCATTTCTTGTATAAATTTTGGAAGTCGTATTAAATTAATATGTTTGATTAACTGCATCAGGATCCGACACGTTTCATGCTGGTTCAGGTTGTTTTTTTCTGTCCAAAAGCTACATTTCCACCAACGATAAATGGGTTTGCAAACCTAATTTGGAACCATAATGAGCATTTCAACCACAAAAATAAATAAATAAATAAATGGTTTGGAACCAAAAAAGTGAAAAACTGGAACCTGAAGTGGAAACCACGGCAACAACAGAAGTGGTCGTTATTATTCTACCTCCACAAAAGTGAAAAACAGCGAAGTCGACGTCTTCAGCTGTCTGCGTAACTTTAGTATTCTGTCGGTGATGTAACGGTTCCACTGTGAAAACGTGAGCTGGTTCACTAGATGCCATCATGTTCCCATTGATACGGAACGGAGCAGGTTTTTGGTGGAAAAGCAGCATGTATGCCTCACCTGGTGAAAACTCCTCAGGTGTTCAGAGACGACCTTTGAAGTCCCTCAAGGGTCCATTCTTGGACTTTTGCTGCTTTTGGAGACGTTATCAGAGAACTTGGACTTGACTTTTTACAGATGAAATATGACTGCACATCTGTTTCTCATCTAACATCTGGATACAGCTCAGTTTGTGTTTATCACTATGTTGTTGTTTATTTTTTTGTATTTATTTCTGTCTTATTTAATGTTTTGTTGTTATCCACCGTACGAACGTCGCTCAGCATCCTTTTTTTGTTTTTCAGGCCATCGAGAAGACAATGTCGACCGACTGTCGCTGTCACGGCGTCTCGGGCTCCTGTGCCGTGAAGACGTGCTGGCGGACCATGGCGCCGTTTGAGCGTGTGGGGAACTTCCTGAAAGAACGCTACGAAAGCAGCGTGCACGTGCTGGACCGATCCCAGAAGAAGGTGAGGAGGAAGGTCAAAGAGCAGCGCCGCGTCCGCATCCAGAAGCATGAACTCATCTTTGTCAACAAGTCCCCCAACTACTGCCTGGAGGACAAACGCTGGGGGGTGACGGGCACACGGGGGCGCCGCTGCAACCGCACGTCGCAAGGCCCCGACGGCTGCAACCTGCTGTGCTGCGGTCGAGGCTACAACACGCACGTGGTCCGACATGTGGAACGCTGCGAGTGTAAATTCGTGTGGTGTTGCTACGTTCGCTGCAGACGCTGCGAGAGCATGAACGACATGCACACGTGTAAATAAAAAAAAAAAATCCCACGAACGACATGCACACGTGTAAATAAAACAAAAATCCCACGAACGACATGCACACGTATAAATTAAAAAAACCACCATGAACAACATGCACACGTGTAAATAAATTAAAAAAAAAAAAACAGATCCATCGAGCGACGCCTCTGATTAGAAAATGAACACATGCAGCAGTGTTTGAGATTATGGGATTACCCGTCGCCTGGAAACCAGAACATGCCACCAGGAAACAGACCAGAACTGATGGACTCTGGAGATGTTTGTGATAACTGACTTAAATTAAAGGACCATACCACTCATTTTGCATGTTAGAGCCTAATATATTCAATTTTCATACGTTACCTTACTGACAATCATTTCCCAAAGGATAAAACCGTATTTCAGCTTTCCTGATATTTTGCTAAATCTCTTAATCTTTCAAAATCAAATATTCAAGTGATACACCCACCTTAAAAATCCATGTTTCTCCTGCTAATAGTTACACAGCCTTATGAAGTCACGGTCCTTTAAATTTTTCCATAAACACAGGTCTTCTTTTGGGACTATATTCCCTGGTGGAGGCATACATTCACTCCATGCTTTTTATTGAGCTTGAACAATAAAATTACATAACTTCTAAAAAACCTGAATTACACGTCTTGTTGGCGATGGCGTTGGAAAATGATTGTCAGTAACGTTACGTGTATGAAAACTGAATATATTAGGCTCAAACATGCAAAATGGATGGTATGGTCCTTTAATACTGGAAACAGAAACGTGACACATTTATGGTCCTTTAATGAAAGCACAGATACTATGAGTGTTGAAAAGTGTATCATGAGTTATTTCATATTGAGTTTTGATTATGGCTGATATATTTTTGATTTTATCAATACAGAACCAGCAAGTCAGACAACAACTTTTATTAACAAATAATTATTCTTAATATTTATTGTCTCATCAACATTTTGCAAAGAGATATTACGATCTGTGTCTGATAAAAAATAAGCTCGTTTGAAGAATTTTACAGCATAAAGTGAGAGATTATGGCTTTGATTTATTATTCAGTATTGTGTTAATCTGGATCTTATTTTCTGAAACAAGTTTTTTTTTCTTCTTTTTGTTGTATTTGGTTTTATGTTTTACATTTTCTAATTTTTTTTTATTTAATTGTATTTTTATTTGATAGTTTTTGTTTCCTATTTATGTTATTTGTTATTTTTAGTTTCCTTTTATTTTTTTAATTTTTTTTTTTATTTCTTAATTTTCTAAAATATTTTTTGGTTATTGTTATAAATTTATTTGCTTATTTCTTTTTCATTTGTATTTTTTATTGTTTTTTTTCTGTTTTTACTTCTATTTTATGGTCTCTTGTTAATAACTCGTACATTCAGTTTCAGTTTTTGTTCTGTTGATGCTTTCAGTCGTTCAAAATTCCTCTTGTTGCGTCTAAATATTCAGCCTCTCTCTCTGTCTTTGTCTCTCTCTCTGCCTCTCTCTCTCTCTGATCTGTCAGAAGTGACGATGTTGCGTTAAATGCCTTCAGAGTTTTCTGTTAAAGAGAAACTTTGAAACTTTCTGTGATTTATTATCGTACAGAGCAGAAACGCTCACAGCTGAAATCGCATCACTTTCACTGGCCAATCAGAAAATAAAAATCAAAGCCTTTTAATTAAACCATAATAAAAAGCTAAATAAAAAACTACAAATTTTGCTGGCTCTGCAGCTTCAAGTTATTCATCCAAATGTGTGATGCTAAAAAAAAATTACAAATAATTCCTGAATAAAACCCTGAAGCTAAAAAACAGAAAACTTTACGCAGCTGAAAGCATTCCGTGTTGTTCCTGAATGCATCATCAGCTTCTGCTTCACTGTCAGGATATTCTGTGAATTTCGTTGTGCTGAAAGATAACGAGCACACGATGAAATCTTCTGTTCATAAAACGCACGATGTGGATTTTCATATGAAGTTTAGACCAGAATCAATATCCACATCGTGAGAAATATAATATATAATTTAGTTGTGAGTGCTGAATCATAAAGGTTAAAACCAGGTCAGGATTTTTCTGTTAGTTCTGACCTTTCTTCAGATGCAGCAGAACTTTGGCTCATATGGATCTAAATGATAATAACTTTAAAAATTTATGTCACATGACACAAGATGGAACAGACGGTCCAACGTGAAAAGATAATTTCTCAAACCTGAACAAAAAAAAAAAAAAAAAAANAAAAAAAAAAAAAAAAAAAAAGACAAAAGTTTATATAATTTCCTTTTTTAAGAGTTTAAGCTGAACTCAAAACTCAAAAGTTAATTGCTTTGTATATACTAACTGTATACATGAAGCGTTCATTTAACTCCATTTTTTTTCCTTTTTTTTTTTTTTAGCAATTTGTAATAAATAAATAAATAAATAAAAATCATGTTTTATTGAGCATTTCCAGGAATTTCAATTAATCTGATGTGGAGTTAAAATAAAAATAAAATAATGTAATAAATGAACAGAACACATAATGTACAGTATGAATGTTATTACCTAAAATGCACAAATAAAAAATATTAAATTTATGCAAATGAACTCTTTATATGTATTTCTGTTCTACATTAGCTTTTTTCTCCTATTTTTTATTATTAAGAAAGTTGTGCACATCCTGCAGCGTTCTCATTAAAAGTAACTCTCTGCCTCCACCTGGTGGACAGAATAGGAACTACAGGTCCACAACTGTCCTGAAAGCTTCTTTCTGATTGGTCCTTTACAAGATCTGCGTTGTAGTTAAGCTAATTTTTTGGGTTTTGTCTATTTTTTCCATATTCACGTGTTTCTTTTCACCTTGTTGATAGTTGGTTGTTAATCATTTGGAACATGCTTCAAGTTTTTGTTACCATAACAACACTTTTTTATTACCAATCTGCTTCTTATGTGAAAGTTCACTCTCTCTGTGTGTGTGTGTGTGTGTGTGTGTGTGTGTGTGTGTTATAGTCACCAACCTTCTAGTCTCACAGTTTGTTGTCCTTGTGAATCGGACTCTTCATCTCATCATCATCATCATCATCATCACTGTTGACACAAAAAAAGAGATAAAGAAACTCAGAATGAAGAAATAAATCTGCAAAGATTCACCTGAATTAATCTGTAAACATCTCAGAGTTAAACTGACTTTTTATTCAGTTCATGATGATTCCGGAGGAGAATTTAAAGGACAAATCAAGAGTTTTAGGGATAAAGACACAAATTTATGAGTTTTGTAAGCAAATCATTCCTTCACAGCCCTTAGTTTGGTAACAACAGTATTGCCATTCAGCAGAAAGCAGTGTGTGTGTGTGTGTGTGTGTGTTATCAGTGTCAAAGCAGCGTCTGAAAGTCATGACGGAGCAAATTGATACAGGAAGAGACAGACAGCACAGAGTGAATCTTATTTACAGTCCAGGATATCCTGCTATTCACCACGTACGCAGTTTGATCCCAACACACACACACACACACACACACACACAAAATTTGCTGACTGGCTTTAGCTGTGTGTGAGACAAAGAAAACGCTAACTGTACTTCAAATTTTTTTTTCTGAAATCTGTATTTAAATTAAACAATTCAATGCAGAAAATCCTCTAAAACTCAAATATTCTGTAATCTGAAAAAAAAATTACTGTATCAAGTTTAAAAAAAAAAAAGAAAAAGAAAATTAAGCTTCTGTCAATTTTAGCAATTTTACTTTTGAGTAAATTTGGCTTTTATTTGCCACATTAAAAGCTGCACTGTAAAAAAATCCTTCACTAAATTTTGGCTTGATAATGTTGTTGTTGTTGATGACAAACCTGTAAACAATAAACAAAGCCTGGAAAGCAGTGAGACATGAAGCGTGTGAAGCACGCGATAAAAAAACATCAAAAGCAGGAGGAGAAAGTTTCTAAATGCTTCTATCAGGTTTCTAGACTCTTTTAGATTTCTAATTAAGAATTTTTTAAAGTTAAATTTTCCAGATGTTCTTCCCTCATTTTCTAGAATTTCTAATTTTCTAAAATCCAGTAAAATAAAGAAACTTGTAGAAATTTCTGCCTTTGGTGAAACCTTTCATTCTGTCTTAAAGGATTTCTGAAATATGAGACAAAACTGCTAAACTTTAACATTTTGCTTTGATGTTTTTCCTTTGAATCATTCGTTTTCTTTATGAGAATGTTTCTCTGTTAATATATTTAAAACTGTAAAGTTATTTTTTCTTTGTAAAAGTTAAATAACAGTCAGTTTTTAAGTGTAAAAAGATGATGTGGTGACGGTGTTACAGAGCTTAATTAGAGGAAGAGGGAGGTTTGGGAGGCGGGCGACGTCACGAGATGAGGGGAGGAGCGACGGTGAAAAGGCAGAGAGACGGACGAGCTGCTGCACTCGTTTGCTGTGAGACAGGAAGAGGAGGGAGAGAGAGAGAGAGAAAGAGAGCGAGAGAGAGAGAGAGAAGGTCAGAGGAGACATGGAGACCTGTGCAGGTTTTGGTTTGATCTTCATCTCATTGTGGCTGCTGCAGATCGACGTGCACAGGATAGCCGCTTCAAACCAGGTAAGATTATCCATCCATCCATCCATCTCTCCATCCATCCATCCACATCTGTAAATCCATCCATCCATCCATCTGTCCATCCATCCATCCATCATCCATTTATAAATCCACCCATTCATCCATCCATCCATCCATCATCCACCCATCCATCCATCTGTAAATCAATCCATCAATTTGTAAATCCATCCATCCATCTATCCATCGATCCATCTGTAAATCCATCCATCCATCCATCCATCCATCATCCTTCAATCCATTCCTTCTTTCTATACATTCAAACAGAAGTTAAAATTTGTTAAAAACATGACAGATTTAACACCATTTGAGGTTTCTGTTGTACATTAGAAACTTTTCCAGGACTTTTTTTTTCTTTTTTTTTTCCAGGTCATTTTTTTTGTCTATTTTTCCAGCACCTCACCTGGACTTCCAGGTTTTTCCAGCTCGTACTGGAACGCTGGCGTGTTTGCGTGTTTTCTGTCATCTCTGTACAAAGTGCTTCATGTTTCAGATGCAGCAGATACAGCAGCAATTCCGCCTCTTCCTGTTTACTTTCCTACAGTCTGTCTGCTCTTTGATGTCTCTGATTTATGGAATGCACCAATCTCTCTGCTGATGTATCAACAGTTTTAAGCAGACAGGAACTCCGGCTCTGATGATTTTGTCCCAAAATTNCTCTGCTGATGTATCAACAGTTTTAAGCAGACAGGAACTCCGGCTCTGATGATTTTGTCCCAAAATCATCATAAAAATCAATGTGTGATTATTTCTAATGGGTTCAGATGCAAATCAGGTCGTTGTTCTCTTGGTTGTGGTGCGATGATTCGTCTTAATAATCATGATTTTTCACCAACAGAACTTCTGCTCCAACATGACGACGGTCCGGACCCGGACAGCGTGTCACTCCTGCAGCATCACTCTGCTGATCCCATGTCCATCCGGATTCAAACAAAACCCTGGAACCACGGAGAAGGACTGCAAGTCAGTCACAGCTTTTACAATCCAGAATCCTTATTCAGACATAAACCAAGCGACGCTGCTGTTAGCGTAACAAAATGGCTAAATCACCGATTAATAAGAGTATTCATATCTGCAGAGAAAAGCAAACGACACCAAGGAGGAAAGCCAAATGTACAAAAAAATACCAATAGTTTGCCTCTTTTACAGGCTGATTTCTTACATTTGAAATCATAAACTCTATTTTCACAAATTTAACCAGAGCAGTTTCCTCCTCTTTGTTTTGTCACCTTTCTAATATTAAAAAAAAAAAAAACAGGTGAAAATCAGCTTAAAAAAAGATCCATAATGGAAAAAACCTCAGTTTTATTGCAGTTTGTTTAGAGGGAAACTCTGTGTCACCATCTGTCTGTCTGCTGCAGCTACTACATTAAAACCTCCAGCCTGAAACTCGCCATCAGCGGCTGCTCCTTCGAGTGCTACAAGAAGGTGGAGGAGAAAAGCTGCTGTGCAGGTTACTGGGGTCCAGACTGCATGGGTACGTACACACACAGGGACGTGGTTGATTGAAAAGCTCTGATCCTAGCACAGGAAACTCTAACTCGCTGTTTTCCAACATAAAATCTACTTCCAACTCGACACACATCTGCCAACAATACTGGAGGGATTTTATCCAAAAAAAAAAAAGCCCTCCACATCATCATCAGGGGCCAAACAGGCCTCTGGAACTTGTAATTTGGAATAACTGTGCCCAAATAAAAAGAAGTAAAGAATTATTTTTCAGCCCTTTGTCGTGTCAGATGCTTTACGTCTTCGATTAGGCAACAAGCTGTATCAGGTTATAATATCCAGATGAAAGAGCATGAAGGTGTGAAGTGGGTGGAAAGCGTCCTGAGTGGACGGTGACTACATCATGTCGTGGTTTGGCATTTGGCTCCGGCTGATCCAGGATGCAGCAGGTCCTGCAGGGATCAGGACGTCCACACTTCCTTCCTCCTGTGGTAGGACTCACTGTCAGCAGGTTGGACATCCTGCAGGAATGTGCTGACATCAGACATGGAGGCGGAATGGAGGGATGGAGGGAGGGAGGGGGGCAGGTGCAGACTTCCTCTGCCTCCTCTAATACCTAAACAGTTTATTTTAATTGTATTATTTATTTGGGGAAATGCAACTGACAGCTGAGCTCTGTTTGTTAAAGGACCATACCGTCCATTTTACATGTTTGAGCCTAATATATTCAATTTTCATACACGTAACATTACTGACAAACATTTCCCAAAGCATAGTACTGGAACAGTGAATTAAAAATGTTTTTCCTACCTTCCAGACCTCCATTGGTTTCAGTTCATTCTGCTATTAAAATCAACTTGTTGATACTGTAAACGTTCTTGGGATAGGTAATCCATCATCACCAACAAGACGTGTATTCAGGTTTGTTTTTAGAAGTTATGTAATTTTAGCATTTAAGCTCAATAACAAGTGTGGAGTGAATGTATGCCTCCACCGGGGAATATAGTCCCAAAAGAAGACCTGTGTTTATGGAAAAATNGTAACTATTAGCAGGAGAAACATGGATTTTTAAGGTGGGTGTATCACTTGAATATTTGATTTTGAAAGATTAAGAGATTTTGCAAAATATCAGGAAAGCTGAAATATGGTTTTATCCTTTGGGAAATGATTGTCAGTAACATAACATGTATGAAAACTGAATATATTAGGCTCAAACATGCAAAACGGTGGTATGGTCCTTTAATCTGGTTCTGATCTACAGCACTGTGTTTGTATCTCTGCGACATGAGTATTCATGATCCCCAGAGGATGAAAACCCCAATATTATCATGGTTTTGTCTACTGAGTCCCAAAAGTCTGATTTCTCTTAAAGACAGTGACTCAAATCTAGACAAAAGTGACTTGTTAGAATGTTTTTTTTTTGTTGGTTTTTCTGTCATGTCAAGATATGAATACAAGATATGTCTACCTACTGACTTTAACAACCCCACGACCCTCAGAACAAACTATAATTTTAGATTTAGATTTTTAAGACACTAGGAATATGAACTTTTGGTCTGAACCTGGTCTTGACTTTTCGGCTGAATGCGCTGTAAAGATTCCTTCGCTCCTTTAAAATAAGTGAAAAATTTTGCGATGAAGCAATGGCGCGGCAGAGTCTTCCTGATAAGAGCAGAGCAGAGGAAGAGGAGAGATAAGAGCCGAACTGCGCGATGAGAGGAAAGAAAGGAAACGGAAGGTTGGATGGAGGTTTTCTGTGTGTGTTTTAACAAGAACACGTCGGCTTACTCGCGTCCTTAGAGAAAAGCTATCACAACAAACACCAAGCTAACTCACGCTGTAGTGTCATCAGACAGTATGAAGGTGATGAAGATGATATCTGCTTATGTGTTTCAGAGTGTCCAGCACATGCAAACTCGCCCTGCAGCAATAACGGCATTTGTTCTGATGGAATGGGAGGGAATGGAACCTGCAGCTGTAAGGTAACGTGTTCTCACCTGCATAAAGCAACGCCTATATGCTGACATCATCACATTTCAGCTTTAGCGCTTTAACCAAAGGTTTACCAGCTTTTATCAGCAAAAATGCTGTACTAATAAAAAGTTGTATCATGGAAATATGCTCCTGCATTCAAATATGTGTCATCAAGCTAAAACAAAGCTGAGATACGAGGTTTTGAACCTGAAAAAAGCTGTACTTTATGAGTTTATGTCATGTTGACTTTAAAGTCTTTATCTGCAAAGTAACTGAGACTTCACATTAACAAACTCTCAGATAAGGTAGAAAGTAAAACATTTTCCTCCAAAACACAAAAATACTGAAGTAAAAGTATCTCACAACTATATGTAAAAGACCATACCGGCCATTTTGCATGTTTGAGCCTAATATATTCAGTTTTCATACATGTTACATTACTGACAATCATTTCCCAAAGGATAAAACCGTATTTCAGCTTTCCTGATATTTTGCAAAATCTCTTAATCTTTCAAAATCAAATATTCAAGTGATACACCCACCTTAAAAATCCATGTTTCTCCTGCTAATAGTTACACAGCCTTATGAAGTCACGGTCCTTTAAATTTTTCCATAAACGCAGGTCTTCTTTTGGGACTATATTCCCCGGTGGAGGCATACATTCACTCCACGCTTTTTATTGAGCTTAAACACTAAAATTACATAACTTCTAAAAAAACCTGAATACACGTCTTGTTGGTGATGATGGATTACCTATCCCAAGAACGTTTACAGTATCAACAAGTTGATTTTAATAGCAGAATGAACTGAAACCAATGGAGGTCTGGAAGGTAGGAAAAACATTTTTAATTCACCGTTCCAGTAGTATGCTTTGGGAAATGCTTGTCAGTAACGTTACACGTATGAAAATTGAATATATTAGGCTCAAACATGCAAAATGGGTGGTATGGTCCTTTAAGTACTGAAGTAAGTGTGTGTGTGTGTTTGTGTGTGTGTGTGTGATGGTGCAGGTGGGTTTTGCAGGAACGGCATGTGAGGACTGTGAACCAAACAGATATGGCTCCACCTGTAGCTCAGGTAACTTTACCTTTAATCCAACCTTCATACATAATATCCAAAATTACTTCATATTTATTGTTTCTCTCTCTCTCTCTCTCTCTCTCTCTCTCTCTCTAGTCTGCACATGTGTGCATGGGTTGTGTAACTCTGGTTTAAATGGAGATGGGAAATGCACCTGCTTCTCTGGATATAAAGGCCCAAACTGTGATCAGGGTGAGACGTCCATCAGCTCTGACTTAATCTGAAGTTTATTTTAACCCTTTAGTGTCTAAAATCCTTTTAGATTTTAAAAGCTGCACCATAAAAATATTTCTGATTAGACACAACAATAAATTCTTGCTTTGTGAAAATCTGAAAATTGCCTGAAAATTTTGTACTTTTTTTCTAATAAATAAATAAATAAATAAAATAAAGTATGATCGTATGAATCCACATGTTTGCAGAAAGAAATGTAAAAAAAAAAAAAATCTAGAAAAATTTAAAACACTTCCAGAAAATAATAAATAATCAAAGAATTCAAAATCAGATCTGCTTTGAATTCTAATTATCATTTCCTTAACCAAAGTCACACCATCTGCAAAATATCATCAAAATCTGTTGCATTTTGAGATTTCCCATTAAAAATAAAAATATAATGCTTGCTGGTGAGGTAACTATGACCTCTGTGGGCTTCCATAGATGCAACATTTAAAGTAGTAATTCTGTTATTTACAGAAGCTTGATGTTACTGTACCACGCGTGTTGTCTGGATCCATGACTATGGCAGGATATTAGACAAACTCGTACCTGTGCTGATGTTTGTTGTGGTTCTCAGAAATGGCGGCATGCGTTGCCCTCAGCTGCCACCAGAACGCTCGCTGCATGGAAGAAACTCTCACGGGGCAGCTGGTGTGTAAATGTCTGCCTGGTTACCAAAGCTCAGGATCACAATGCATCTGTGAGTATCAAAAAAAACAAAGAATTTAATCTAATGTAATTCACCATTTTTACTTAAAGGACCATACTGGCGATCCTGCATGTTTGAGCCCAATACATACAACCTGCATATATTATGTTAGTGACAACCAATTTCCAAAACATAAAACTATAATTTAGTTTTCCTGTCATTTTTTTCAAACCCATAATTTTTCAAAATCACATGTTCGGGTGACACACACCTTAAATTTCAGTATTTCGTCTGCTAAAATTTATGCATGTTTGTAGGAGGTGCAGCCGTTTTAATTTCTCCATAAAAGCCGTCTTCTCCTGGGACTATATTTCCTGGCGGAGAAATACATCATCTTCGTGCAGCTCCATGTTGGATCAATTAAATATTTACTTTAACAAAAAACCCTAATAAACGTGTTGTTTGCTGTGATGGATTATTTATCTCAAGCATGTTTCAAATCTCTAGAATTGGAATGAACTGAAGTTAATGGCAGGTAGGAAAAACAATCTGAAATTTACTAATAAAGCAGTGTATTTGGGAAATGGTCGTCGGCAAAGTAGCAAGTATGTGGACTGTAGATACTGGGCTCGAACATAATCGCCGATATGGTACTTTAAATTTACAGCTGTGACTGACTGGCCAGCTTCTGTCTGTTTATATTTCTGTTTTTGTAAAATGATTTGTTCAGTTTTTATTAAAAATTGTAGAAATATCTAAAAATATATATTTAAAAATAAATAAAAATGTACAGCTGTAAAAGGGTAAAACAGAAAGCCATAATGATAAATCATGGATGCTCAAAAAGGACTTTTGACTACTCCGTCTTGTGCCGTCTGCCTCTCCTCAGCCATAAACCCGTGTCTGCAGAGAGTCTGCCATGTCCACGCCACCTGCGTCCACACCGGCCCCAGCAAACACCTGTGTGCCTGTGACGAGGGTTACAGCGGGGACGGGCGCGTTTGCATGCCCGTAGACCCCTGTCAGACCAAACAAGGCGGCTGCTCTGTGTTAAGCACCCGCTGCGTGTACGACGGCCCTGGGAAGGTTGGTTTATCCTTGACGTGTTGGGATTAGGATGGGAATTTAAAACTTCAGGAGGGAACGGGTGCTGGATCTGTTATTATCTGTGTATTATAGACTAAGCTATCAATCACATTGTGTTTTTTTAATAAAACGTGTGGCTGGTTTGTGTCTCTGTGTGTCCGTAGTCTCACTGCGAGTGTCTTCCTGGGTTTGATAATCTGGAGAACGGTGTAAGCTGCAGCCTGAAGGATTCCTGTAAACCAGATTCCTGCCACAGGAACGCAAACTGCTCCAACGTGGAACCAGGAAGAGTGGAGTCAGTTACTTCTCTTCTCTGGAACTTTACTGACATTTCTCATGCTGATATTATGAAACTCAACTGTGCACAAAATAGACAAAAATCACACAAAGGAAAGATTTCAACTTGAGAAGGAAAAAAAAAGAAAACAGGAAGCAGCTTTAGAGATTTTTTTCTTCTTCTGTGCACTGATGAGTTCATCATCAGTGAACCAGATTTAATCTTTCAAGCGTGATAATATGGTGTGTGACTGTTCATCTCTCCAGGTGTACCTGTCACCAGGGTTACCTTGGTAACGGTAAAGTTTGCTATGGAAGCATCATGCAGCGTCTCAATGATCTGAACACGGAACCTGGCAGCCAGTGGATTGGTCAGCTCAGCTATGCCATCACGCTGTTCGGTACGATGACGCTACATCGGCTAAACCTCTGAGAATATGTTTTTAAAGGGAATTTTTATTTATTAATAAAAAACCTGCATGGAATCCAAAATAAAGCTCAAATATGAAGGTTATGTATTGATAAAGAATTTAAATAATTATAATACAATATTTATTGACATGTGAAATTTACCGGTATTTTGTAATTAGAATTATAAAAAATAACATATGATTTGAGTCTTTTTTTCCTTTATGTCTCTTTCAGATTCTCTTTCTTGGCCTTTGAATAACTTAGGCCCCTTCACTGTTTTTGTCCCAATCAACAAAGGCTTCAGAGGAACTTCGGTGAGACTCACGTAATGAAATCTCATCCTGGTCTGCCTTACTTTTTTTGTTTGTTTTTTTTTACTTTTATGAAAAATAGGAAACTCACCTGATCACAGAAGAGCCTTGGGAAATTTAAGGAAATATTAGTTTTTATTTCCTTAGTTTTGGCAATTATTCTTATTTATTAACATAACCAAAAATGGAATCACCATAATTAAGTTGGTGAAGTGATTCTATCATAACTGATAGAAATAATAGCTCAAATTATAAAAAATCAGAATGGTTCAATGAGTGAAACTGGCTGTTTGAGGAGAATGTTTAAATTCTGTGTGTATGTTTCTTATTATTTTCCAGGTAAGGACTCTGACAGCAGACGTCTCCAAAGCTAAATACCTGTGTAAGCTCCACATGATTGCCGGGATGATGCCCTTTGACACTCTGAAGAAGACTGACATCTATTACACTCTGAGTGGAAAATCAGGAGAGGTTGACACCTCAGAGGGGGTGAGGAAGCCGAACATCAGAATCAAGTTTAGACTGACCTTCATTTTGGTGCAAATTTCTCATTTTCCACATTTTGTTGTGACAAGTCATCAATGCTACTCAATGAAATGTTTAATTTTATTGGTAAAAGCACCAACCATGAGCTGCTTCTCCAGTTTGAATTCTCCAGTTAATATCTTTAGGTTTTTTTTTTTTTTTTTTTANTTTTTTTTTTTTTTTTTTTACTTTCTTTGTGGAAAAATAAGCACTTTGATGATGTAACTTCTGGGAACTTGCAGAGAACATTTGTTATTTTAGACATTTTAAGGACCAAATAATCAATTGTTGCAGTGCTGATCTAAACTAAATGACTAACAAACTAAAGTAACTTTTCAGTTCTTTCAGCATGTGATGCAGCAGATCTTTGGATTCTAACCTCTGGGCTTTGTGGTTCATGGTTTGGCGTTCATGAGATTCACCCTGTGCTGCTCCTTTACTGCTGACTGTAGGAAACACATGGCTGAATGTGTGTCTCCCCCCATTTCCTCTCCTGGCTCGTCTTTCTTCTTTTTGTGTTTATCTGAGGAAGTTCACTCAGAGGCCTCTGCTTTTCAGCAGTCATTGTCTTATAGATCATCTCACTACATCAACAAATGCTGGGAGCTGCTGCTAGTCCTCAGATGACTTCGACATGTTGGGAAATACGCTTGTCATTTTTATTTCTAAGGCGGCTTTGGAGTTGATGGAAAGTGTGTTTTTTCCGGTTTTGGCCCAGCATTGCTAACATTTTCCCTCTGCTTCTATTCTTTGTGGTAAGCTAAGCTAAACATATCCTGCACCTGTGCTGGATGCACAGATATTAAACTCATATCCATCCAAAAGCATTTTTCCTAAAATGTTGGACTGCTGCATGTTGGTCATCATACACTTTCTCACAAGTAATATTTTAAAACTGGACGGCCTTTACTTTCAGGACTCTTAGACTCTTTCTGGTTATTTTCATAGGATGCATGTGTGTTTTTACCTTGTAGGACACTCAGACAAAAATCCGCATCCATGGCAGCAGAAAGAAAGGTGTGATCATCCAGTCTGACGTCATCGCATCCAACGGAATGATCCATGTCCTCAATAAACTGATGGACAGCGTCTCTCCGACTGTGGAAAGTGACAAAGAGGTCAGATACAAAACAGAAAAACAGAAATTGCTCTGTAAAAAATACAATAAAACAAAGATATTAAATGAATGATTCTTAATTTTACTTTGTTAAAGGAAAATATCGTACACTTTTTCCCCCTACAGGAAAATCTGATGAAGATTATTTCTGACTACGGCAAGTTTGACAAGTTCAAGTCTTTACTAGAAGTATGTGTATTTATCCACCAGTTAGATTTAGAAATATCTGTAAAATATCTTTAAGTGCACAGCTGACAGTTTGTCTTCAGGCTGGTGCTGCAGCAAAGCTCACGGAAAAAGTCATCATCAGATTTTGATATTTCTCGTGTAAAGCAGAAGGTCAGATGATGGTGCTAAATGAAAGGTCAGAAGGTTACAGTAGTCATTAATAACCAGATTAGTATGAAATTTGCTGAAGTAATTTATTCTTTCTTGAGAATAAACTCATTTTAACCTTTTTTACCAGCACCAGTCTTCAGTAAGTTCAGTGCACTATAGCCTTGCAGCTATAGTGCACTGAACTATAGCTCTAGGGGGCACTGTTCTGTTCTTTTGTTTTATAATTAATGAATTAACGAACTGAGTAAAGCCTGTTGATGTGTTTTATCTTTTCTTTACTATGCAGAAAGCTGACTTGGCTTCGGTCATGGACATGCCTGGTCCGTACACGGTCTTTGCTCCCACCAGTACAGCTTTTGATGCGATGAAGGAAGGACACCTGCAGTACCTGAGCAGCGCTGAAGTACGACTCAAAACTGCAACACACACACACACAAAATTACACTTGTACCTGATATTTTTTTTCCAAAACTGAGACAGACCCGTTCATTTTATAAAAACACCCTGATTTAAGTCACACAACCAAATATTTAAAGGACCATACACCATACCGGCGATCATGCATGTTTGAGCTCAATATACAATCCACATACAAGTTACTGATGACCATTTCCCAAAATATACTACATTAGCAGTAATTTTTTTTCCTACATTCCAGACTGTCATTGTTCAGTTTATTCCAGTACGCTATAAAGATCAACTTGTAGAGACTTGAAACACAATTGAGAAACGTAATCCCTCACAGAGAAAAACACGTCTGTTAGGGTTTTTTTGTTTTTTAACCGAACCAGCAAGAAGCTGCACAGAAGATGATGTATTTTTCCGCTAGGAAATATAGTCCCAGAAGAAGGCAACTTTTAGAGCAATTAAAATGACTGTGTCTTCTACAATCGTGAATAACTGTTAGCAGGTGAAACACTGAATTTTAAGGTGTGTATCACCTGAATATTTGATTTTGAAAGATTAGGGGATTTGAAAAAATAACAGNAATTTTAAGGTGTGTATCACCTGAATATTTGATTTTGAAAGATTAGGGGATTTGAAAAAATAACAGAAAAATGAAAATATGGTTTTATGTTTTGGAAATTGGTTGTCAGTAACATAACGAGGATGCAGGTTGTATAAATTGGGCTCAAACATGCACAATCGCCGGTATGCTCCTTTAAATCCAAGACCAGGTTTTGGTTGGGTTGTCAGGTTTCTGGGGGTTCTGGTCTGCTGAAGACCCTGTAAAAGACACATTCAGAGACTTCCTTACACTCTGTGAAACACACCTTTGGTCTGAATCTTCAGGGCCACAGCAAACTGGTGGAGCTTCTCAGGAACCACATTGTAGCAGCAACCACAGTGAGTAAAGATGCTGCTGAGATTTAAGCCAGTAAAACACTTTTTAGTGCTGATATGTTGTGATGATTGTTAATTTTCCTGTATCTGAAGCTGGAGGTCTTTAACGCCGTGTCAAGTCCCAGAATTGTGACCATGGCCAATCAGGTTTTAACATTTAACGTGACTGAAAATGTAAGCATGATCCTCGAAAACTACAAAGTTTTCCCAACTCCATATAGTATATGGAAAACATAAGATTTTTTTTTTTTACCTTCTACCATATTTTCAAACTTCTTGTCTCACATAACAAACCCAGGGTCAGATTCTGGTTAATGGAATGGCAATGCTGGAGACGGAGGTGGAAGCAAAGAACGGACGTCTGTATTTGATGGACGGAGTTTTGACTCCAGCCTCCATCGAGCCAGTGCTGCCTCACAGGTGTGATGACACACAGACAAAGATAGTAAAGGTGAGCATCCCATTTTCTCAATGTTCTGTTATTTTCCTTATTATCTTGGTCAAACTGTAAAAAGTACTTTCATTAGTTCACCTAAAACAAAAATCTTAGCTCACTACAGATAAAGGTGTAATTAGTAATATTTGACATGCTCACTAACCAAACTTACGATAATGTATCATGGTACAACACTGTGGGGGCCCTACAACTCCCCTGAACTACCCATCAGCTCTGTGTAGGCTGCTTTACACCCATCAGCTGCTTTTAAAGCTGATTTTAATACTGACTCCCTAAAACCACCAGCAACATGTACTTTTGAATCAACAATACTGCATCTATCCATGAACGAGTCTCTCCTGCTTGAAATGAAGATCACGGTTAGAATGATGAAGAGGTTTTGCACATTTTGTTAATTAATCTCATTTCGCAGGGTGAATGTGTCAGCTGCGCAAAACGTACACTGTACAAATGCTCATCTGGAGTTGTCACAGTAAGACTCGCTTATTTTTTCACACACACCCACACATCCCTCTATATATATATGTTGGAATTCCATAAAATGGTTTTGATGTTTTTTTTGCTAATATCTACCCTCTGTATTCAATAGGGTTTATCCGTTTACGGCTGCAAGTACAGTCTCTCCATCGGTCGCCCTCCTATAATCGTCCCAGCTACAGGCTGCTCACCGATGTGCAATACAACTGTTACGGTACGCATGCAAACAAATGTGTTTCAAATATAACTTAAAGATCAACCGTTTAAATATAATATGCATTTTAAAGAAACGTTCACCCGTCTCTGCAGATGCCAGGGTGTTGTAAAGGTTTCTACGGTGCAGAGTGCGCCCCCTGCCCGGGCGGATTCCAGACGCCCTGCTCAGGCCACGGTCAGGTCAGACACATTTATACGTGCTTATTGCTTAAAAAGTGCCTTTCATTGGACTAAACCACATTTAATCTTGTTTAATAAACACATACAGCATATTTCCAGAATTTTTTTTTTTTTTAATTTTGGTACAAGAATATAAAATTAACAATATGGATATGTACCATTGCAAACGTTTGTATTAAAAAAGGTGCAGGCTGAAGCTTCCTCTTATTGTACCTTTACCCTTCCTTCATATAACAGACGTCACATATCAGAACAACTTGAAAAAAAAAGATTAATTAAATAAATAATAAATATATAAATAAATAGATCACCTAAATTCGAATTACAGAAGTCAAAAAAGGAAAAACAAAAGAAAAACAAGTCGCCTGCTGTTTTGTACTCATTGATTATATTACCTTTAAGCTTTCTTTTAAATTTCTAATGCAATGTAAAAAACAAAAGGCATTTTTACATTTTTATTATTATTTTATTAGACATTATTATTATTATTATTTGTGGTTTTAGAAAGTAACTACCTTCATGCTACTCTACTGTTAAAACGTTAGACTGTTTCTTTGACACTGCTAACGTGTGTGTTTGCGGTGACTCAGTGTGTTGAGGGGATGGAGGGAAATGGAACGTGTATCTGTGAGCCAAACTTCAGAGGATCGCGGTGCCAGTACTGCTCCAGCCCCAACAAACACGGACCCACCTGCGACAAAAGTAAGTCTTCCTCAGCCTGCTTCTGAAAACACACAGAGGCTTCATCTAACGATTCTCATAGCTGTGTCCATCTGTCTGCAGCCTGCAACTGCATCCACGGCCAATGTGACAACCGTCCGGAGTCAGACGGGCAGTGCAAAGTGGACACCTGCCTGCCAGGTTACACAGGACGCTACTGTGAGCGACAAACGCAGGCCTGCGGGGTCCAGGCGCAGTTCTGCCACGCACACGCAGACTGCGACTTCAACCAGGGGACGACAAAGTGTGTGCAGCCGCTTTGTGAATTCCCTCGTCCTTACATCCTCCCCTTTTTGACTACATGCATTAGTGAAATATTGTCTGAGCTTGTTACTCTTGTGAAATTCAAGGAAATTGGCAGCACTGGTCAGTCTTTTTGCTTGTAGACTCTGTCAGGATGGTAAATTGAGACACGTATATCTTTCTGAGATAAATCCTTTTTATTTGAATCTGAGTGTGTTAAAGTATCTGGTCTGTGTTGCACTTATTGTTAAAACTTGTATTTGTATTGTATTTATTGTTGAAACTTGTTTTTTTAATGCTGCCATCTTGGCCAGGTCGCTCTTGAAAAAGAGATTCTTTGTCTCAGTGAGACTCACCTGGTTAAATAAAGGTTAAATAAAAAATGTCAATGACCTTTAACCTAAAATTAAGGCAACAAACTCAGGACTAATTCTGTCTGTAAGAATAATGACGACAAACAGCACAGCAAGAGTGCAGTTTGAGGAACAAATGGGACAAAGTTAGTTAAAAAAAAAAAAGACCTTACAACTGACATTATTCAGAGTTACTGCTGTGTGTGTTTTTAGGTGTGTCTGTAAACCTGGTTTCCAAGGTGATGGCATCACCTGCGTGGAAACTGACCCGTGTTCTCCACCACATCGCGGCGGCTGCAGCGCAAATGTAAGTCTGCTATCTTCTCACAACAAACCGTCACTACGTGCACTGAATCGATGCTGAATGCTCGTTTTTTTTTAATGTGTGCTAAATTCTGCCTCCTGCAGGCCAAATGCATAAAGACGGGACCCAGCACACACACGTGTCAGTGTCTGACAGGCTGGAGGGAGGATGGGGACGAGTGTCAGCCCATCAACAACTGTAATAACCCTGACAGAGGAGGCTGCCACCCAAATGCTACCTGCATATATGTAGGACCTGGACAGGTAAAGTCCACCAGAAGTCAAAGACGGAACGCTGCCTTTGTGAGAGTCTAGCAACGTGGTTTCTTCAACTAACATTGATGAGATATTGTCAAAGGACCCTGTTTAAAGTCAATGGGGAGGCAATTAATAAAAAATCATGGTAACTACACTGTTTCACACTAAATAAACGCTGTGATAACTGATCCACAAAGCTTCACTTACATTAATCAGAGCACCATGTCACATTAAGATAGTGCTGTCAGGTGTGTCTCAGGTAAAACCCAATGAAGATCAGCAAGTTAATGAGCTGCTTCATATTAACGAGCCATGATTTAACCTGATTCATCTGGTTTAAAAGTGTTGTTAAAGGACCATACCAACCATTTTGCATGTTTGAGACTAATATATTCAGTTTTCATACATGTAACGTTGCTGACAATCATTTCCCAAAGCATACTACTGGAAAAGTGAATTAAAAATGTTTTTCCTACCATCCAGACCTCTACTTTCAGTTCATCCTGCTATTAAAATCAACTTGTTGATACTTGAAACGTTCTTGGGATAGGTAATCCATCATCACCAACAAGACGTGTATTCAGGTTTTTTTAGAAGTTATGTAATTTTAGTGTTTAAGCTCAATAAAAAGCGTGGAGTGAATGTATGCCTCCACCGGGGAATATAGTCCCAAAAGAAGACCTGCGTTTATGGAAAAATTTAAAGGACCGTGACTTCATAAGGCTGTGTAACTATTAGCAGGAGAAACATGGATTTTTAAGGTGGGTGTATCACTTGAATATTTGATTTTGAAAGATTAAGAGATTTAGCAAAATATCAGGAAAGCTGAAATACGGTTTTATCCTTTGACAAATGATTGTCAGCAATGTAACATGTATGAAAACTGAATATATTAGGCTCAAACATGCAAATTGGCCGGTATGGTCCTTTAATGAGCTATTTCATCCTTATGAGCTACGATTTATCCTGGTTCATCAGGTTTTAAAGTGAAATGACATGTTAAACCAGCAAAAGAAACATAAATTCTGCCTCACACTTTAAGGAAATATCATAAAAATGTCTCTTTCAAAGCTAACGCTAACAGATACTGGTGGTCAGGCGTTTATGAATGATGGAACATGATTACATAACAATATTTGGCCATATCAGCACAGTAAATCATGCGCTACCATTTATGAATCAGGCCCATTGTGTTACAAAACCAGGAGCCAAATTCCCCAAAAGTTACTGGAGTCCTTTAGCAAAGATAAACTGAAAACAAAGATTTATAGGAGGAGCTGAAATTGTTCCATGTATGGTTCTTTTCTTAAACCAACAGAGTGACTGTGCGTGTAAAAATGGCTATAAAGGCAACGGGAGAGACTGTGAGGCGGTTAACCAGTGCGTGATGCAGAACAGAGACTGCCATTACATGGTGAGTCACAGAAATACTGTTCTCAGAAACCCTCATCAAACATCAACACACAACTGCTAACTCAGGAAAAATCCAATAAACATCCTCCTCAATAGCTTTACTAAAAAAAAAAAAAAAANAAAAAAAAAAAAAAAAGCACAAATACTAAATCATTACTCAGACAATGACCAACCATAAACACTTAAAGTGGCCTCAAGCCTAAACCCTCAAGATGAAGATCAAGATGACATCATTTTCTGATCTCCGTAGGCAAGCTGTAAGCTGCTGTTTGGTCGGTGGACATGCGTGTGCGAGGAAGGATACGTAGGAAACAGTGAAGTGTGCTATGGCACAGTTGAACAGGTTGGTTTTCTTTATACGTTCACGACTACATTCCTGTGTGAACCTTAGTTGGTATACGTTTGTAACCTGGAGTATTTGTCTGTCAGGAGTTGATGGCTCTGCCAAACGCCACAGAGTTCCTCACATGGGTCACGGTGAGTAACGAGATCTGATGTGTCTGCATGCAAAACAACACTGTACGGTTAAATTGTGTGAGAATTTGGGTTTATCCATCCAGATTTGATCCACAGCAAGAAAATCCAACAACTACTTGCCAGATTGGTATTAAATTTGCTGCTAAATATTCACCATTACCAGGACACTATTACACAAAACAACACTTTTGTCCAAGACATCTCAAAAAGCAAAGGCAGGATTTCCATTAATTTTACTGGGGATATTCATTGTCCTCAGAGGCTGAATCCTAAAGTTTTGTATCAGGCCAAATTTTCTACTAGTATTAATGAAACTTTTTGATTTTAATGATTGCAGTTTTAGCTCCATTACAGTAAGGGCTGCTAGCAGGGTTTTAGACTTTTGCTTTGTTTTTAGCTGCCATTTCTGTCTTTGCATGTAATTTTTAGGGGTCAGGTCTGTCTCAGTTCCTGTCGGACCAGAACATCACCCTCCTGGTACCATCATCAGATGCAATCAATCAAATGTCTGCAGACAACAAGAACTTTTGGACCACGAAGGGGAACCTGCCCAGCATCGTCAGGTTAACCTCAGCAAGACTGGAACATGTTTTCACATTTTAATGTGGTTTCTCCATCAGTTATTTTCATTTTTTATCAGGAAAAGAAAAATATTCATGATTTATTTTTCCTCCATCTTCCATCTGACAGAAATCACATGATCCAAGGCAACTATCCATTATCCAGTCTCCGCAACATCTCCTCTGCGCAAGTTACCTCCCTTCTCAAGACAATATTACCTATCTCAACTACCAATGAGGTGAGGTATCTTATCAAATATCAAAATTAGGCTCCAAAATCTCTCTGAAACAGGCAAGTTTACAACACTGCAAAGCAGTTAAAGCTCACCATGTCGACACTGGTCATTTTCTAAACATCAAATAAGTTACATTCTGAGTTGATGGTAGTAAACAACATTTTGTCCTGTCAGTCCACAGCGATCGGGGAAGCGACAATCACTATATCAAACATAGCTGCAACCAATGGACTCATACATGTCATTAACAAGGTACAACACTATAGTGCTTTAAAAATGTGAATTAAAGGGTCATCGTGATGTTTGAGCCCAATATATACATTACGTTACTGACAACCATTTCCCAATATGTTAGCAGTAAATTTTAGAATAGTTTTTCTCCTGTCATTGGTGTCAGTTAATTCCAGTTTGCTATAAACATCACTTTGTAGAGACTTGAAACACGCTTGAGATAAACAATCCATTGCAGCAAACAACATAAGGGTATTTTGTCGAAGTAGCTTTATTTAACCGATCCAGCACGAAGCTGCACGGAAGAGGACGCATTTCTCCGCCAGCAAATATAGTCTGAGGGAAGGTGGCTTTTACAGAGTAATTAAAATGGCCGTGCCTTCTACAATCATGCATACATGTTAAAAGGAGAAACATTGAATTTTAAGGTGTGTGTATCACCTGAACATTTGATTTTGAAAGATTAGGGGATTTGACAAAATAACAGGAAAACTAAAATTAAGTTTTATGTTTTGGAAATTGGTGTGACATCTATGCAGATTATATAAATTGGGTTTAAACATGCACGATCACCAGTATGGCCCTTTAAAAACACACTGAATGATTTTTTTTTTCTGTTACTGTTTCTTTGTTCCTGGACTCTTTGCTCCAGGTTTTGGTTCCTGAGAGGAAGCTGAGCGAAGGCCTGCTGGCTTCGCTCGCTCTGAGGCCCGAGTTTTCTCTTTTCCAATCGTACCTCATCGTACGTACACACACAGAGACAAATCAATATTAGCCTCATAAGGAAACCAAGGTTTTTAAATCTATTTTTCTTTTTTTCAGGAACACAACATGACAGACGAGATTGAAAAGGCAGATGAGTACACAGTCTTTGCTCCGACTGACAACGCTGTCAATGATTACCTCAAGAAAATGTCTGCAACTGAAATGGTACAAGGAAGATAACGGCGGTTTTGTTGTCTGGTGAATGAATGACATTCACTGCAAATAAAAACTGTCCATCTTAAGTCTTTTTTTTGTCTAATCTATAGTTCTAAATGTCTAAATGCAGTAAGATTATTCAAAGCTTTTTACAATACAAATTAACTTATTTCATGAATTTTCCATAAATGACTGACAGTATGTGCATCAAGACTAAATACAGTTAACAAAAATTACACTTGACAGAAGTAAAATATCTTTTGCATTTTGTTTTAAAACAGATTTCAAACATAATAAAGCGTATAAGTACTTTAGGAACTTTATCTTTATTCATTTTGATTTGGTTGTCACAGGGTGTAAATCTTTCATGTCACTATTCGAAGCCGTTATCAGCCCTGAGTTCAGATACCTGTGTGTTTTTCCTAACGGCAGGATGTGAACACAACGCGTTACCATGTTGTTCTCTCAGAGCGTCTTCTGAAGACGGACCTGCAGGTTGGAGGTTATAAGGAGACGATGCTGGGCTTCTCCTTCCAGCTGGGCATCTTCCCCAGAGATGGAAAGGTATCCATTTCAATATGACAAAGGAATTTACTTTTCGAGGTTGTTCTAGCCTGGTCCAAGTAGCCCAATGTGCTTTTTTAACTGATCCGCAGCAGCATGTTTCAAAATTACTAATTTTCAATTTTTTTTTTTTTTAATTTTCTTCTCCTTTCCAGTTGTTTGTGAATGAGGCTCAAATAAACATTTCAAACATAACGAGCGGTAAAGGAGTGATCCACAGTCTGTTGTCGGTTCTAGAAATCAACAGAAATCGCTGCGATGACGCAGAACACGAGCAAATTATGGTAAAGTTGTACATTAAATCCCCTCACGCGATACACTAAGTTCTTACTGACTAAAAATGAAGTCTTATTAACACTTTATCCAAAGGGAAGCTGTATGGACTGCATCTTCCCACGAGGAAAGATCTGCCCGAGCGGAACAACCCCAGAGGTAAGACTTCTGTCTGGAAGTGAAATCCACCTCAAAAGTCACCGAATAAGCAGAATTTAAATGATAACATACTTCCAACTTCTCAAAAGTTGATTAAAGTGTGATTAAAGGACCATACTAACCATTTTGCATGTTTGAGCCTAATATATTCAGTTTTCATACACATAATGTTACTGACAATCATTTCCCAAAACATACTACTGGAACGGTGAATTAAAAATGTTTTTCCTACCTTCCAGACCTCAGTTCATTCTGCTATTAAAATCAACTTGTTGATACTTGAAACGTTCTTGGCATAAGTAATCCATTATCGCCAGCAAGACATGTATTCAGGGGTTTTTTTTTAGAAGTTATGTAATTTTAGCGTTTAAGCACAATAAAAAGCGTGGAGTGAATGTATGCCTCCACCGGGGAATATAGTCCCAAAAGAAGACCTGCGTTTATGGAAAAATTTAAAGGACCGTGACTTCATAAGGCTGTGTAACTATTAGCAGGAGAAACATGGATTTTTAAGGTGGGTGTATCACTTGAATATTTGATTTTGAAAGATTAAGAGATTTTGCAAAATATCAGGAAAGCTGAAATACGGTTTTATCCTTTGGGAAATGATTGTCAGTAATGTAACGTATGAAAACTGAACATATTAGGTTCAAACATGCAAAACGATGGTATGGTCCTTTAAAGTGATAGATGTTACTTACAGCACTATTTGTTGTGAGAGAGCTGCAATAATGCTTTGTGTTCTGCAGAAGTCACTGCGAAAGAAGAAATGTATGTTCACTCAGACGTATGATGGGGAGCAGCTTCTCACCATCGGCTGCAAGTCCTACTGCCGGAAAACAAATATCGTACGTGAAATCAGTCAAACAAAACAAACAACCATTTCTGAAATTGTCGTCAACAAAAATGTGTAAAAATGCCTAATTGCAGGTGCGCCGATGCTGCGGTGGATTTTTTGGGGAACAATGTGAGCCGTGTCCTGGGTCAAAGGGCCAGCCTTGTTTTGGGAACGGCGTGTGTGTCGACGGGATTAACGGGACGGGAATCTGCCAGTGTAACCAGGGTTTCAACGGAACGGCCTGTGAAATTTGCCAGAGTAGAAAATACGGAGTCCACTGTGATCAAGGTAATGATAACTGTTAGCCACAAAGGGACTCTAGATGCCTTTTTTTTTTTCATGTGGAATTCCAAAATACAGCTTTAGTATGATCAGAGCTAATGCTAAATGTAGCCCTCTGGTGATGTTATCATGACACTTACAAAGCCAAAGAAGAATCTCTCTGCAATTTAACATAACACAAGAGGATCAGGCTCAGTTTTCCAGTTTGAAGCACTATGGCTATGGGGTTATGCTATAATCCTCAAATTCCCACCCATCCATTTATCCCTCCTTTTCTCTCTTTCACACCTTTTCTCTGCAGAGTGTTTGTGCAAAAACGGTCAGTGTAACGACGGACTGAAGGGTGACGGGACGTGCGAGTGTGACGTGGGCTGGAAAGGAGTCCTCTGTGATGAAAGTACGAAAACAAATATTCAAAAGCCCTTTTTAACTATGTAAGATACAGTATAAAGGTTGATTGGTAAGTTCTGAGCCTGGCCCATGATTGTGGCTTTGCATTGGTTTAGCAGCGTAGCATAGCACCTGATTTTCCCTCCTCAGACTTTCACCTGTTCTCAACATGAAAAAGGCTTTTGCTGTAACTCGTTTGGCATCAGACAATGACGTCATGTCAGCCGTGGAGAATTTTTTTGGACTTCTATGAAACTGTTGAGTCAAGTATCAGGATCAGAACTTATCAGTCATCCCTGGTGTGATGCTGTGGGATGCTGAGCTGTGTGTGTTTCTGTGTATCCCGATACAGAGATCGAATCCAAAGCTGATGAACTGTGTGGTTCTGTGAAATGTCACACCAGCGCAAAGTAAGTCTGCAAAAACTGTGTATGACCTGAAACATAATCTGCACAAGTTCATTAATACTTCAAATTTAAATAGAACACTACAACTGAGTTTTTGGTGCAAATTCCAAATTTAAGCCAAACTGCACGTCTTCACTACATTTGCTCCCTTGAGGATATTCTCAAGTGCATTTTTATACTTAAATAATGTTTTAGGCTTATAAAAAAAAGATTAAATTATGTTTCATCTCCTCTGATAGTTGCATCATTAAACCGTCTGGCATGCAGTGTCTCTGTGCTGCTGGATTTGAGGGAAATGGAACTTTCTGCCAAGGTAAGAACTGCAAATGTTGTTTTTAAGTGACACTGTGACATGGCGTTCTGCGTGAACCTGTTCACAAAGCTCACATACTGGCTTTAGTGGAGATGAGTCCTTGTTTTATGTATTCTCTGTGCTTGTCCCTGTCTTTGTGTTTGTGTGTGAGCAGCTAAAGACCCGTGCACGGTGAGTAATGGAGGCTGTAGCGTGTACGCGGTGTGTAAACGGACTCGGCCCGGCCGTAGAGTCTGTGTGTGTGACACAGGCTACATTGGTGATGGACTGGTGTGTGTGGGTAGGTGTCAGGTTTTTTATTTGTTTTTTTATTCATTTATCAAAATGTGTTTAATTGGAAAAAAAAATTACTTAAAGGACCATACCACCCCTTTTGCATGTTTGAGCCTAATATATTCAGTTTTCATACATGTTACTTTACTGACAATCATTTCCCAAAGGATAAAACCGTATTTCAGCTTTCCTGATATTTTGCTAAATCTCTTAATCTTTCAAAATCAAATATTCAAGTGATACACCCACCTTAAAAATCCATGTTTCTCCTGCTAATAGTTACGCAGCCTTATGAAGTCACGGTCCTTTAAATTTTTCCATAAACGTAGGTCTTCTTTTGGGACTATATTCCCCGGTGGAGGCATACATTCACTCCACGCTTTTTATTGCGCTTAAATGCTAAAATTACGTAACTTCTAAACAAAAACCTGAATACATGTCTTGTTGGTGATGATGGATTACCTATCCCAAGAACATTTCAAGTATCAACAAGTTGATTTTAATAGCGTACTAGAATGAAGTGAAACCAATAGCGGTCTGGAAGGTAGGAAAAACAATTTTAATTCACTGTTCCAGTAGTATGCTTTGGGAAATGACTGTCAGTAACATTATGTGTATGAAAATTGAATATATTAGGCTCAAACATGCAAAATGGTCAGTATGGTCCTTTAAATTAACTATATTTATTGAAATGTGTTTTTCCATTTTTAACAAATTAAAAGAAATGTAAAAAATTTAAATACTTTTACAAATGTTAGAATTTTTTTTTTTACATTTGATAAAAAATGGTGTTAATTTTTTCATGATCTTATGAATTCTATACAAACGATGTGCCACAAGGTCCATAAATACTATGTATACAACTACAATTTAGTGTTTAAACTATACTATACAGCGTCTTAAGCTCAGGCTAAGATAAGAGTGCTGCTGTTTAGAAAAAAAAAAAACTATTATAGATTCATAAGCTGGAGGACTTTTTTTTTTGCTTTTCCCACAGAGATAAATCCGTGTCTACAAGGAAACGGCAGTTGCCACGCCAACGCAGAATGTATCCACATCGGACCCAACAAAGTAAATCTGACTCCACTCACTGGTATTTTTATTACATACAAAGCATCTGCCATGCAAAAAAGAAGATGACAGGCTGGAGGAAATAACCAACATAGTTCCTATAGAAGCCATAAACATTTTTTTTATTTATGGCCGTACAGATCACCTGTAGCAGCTGATGAGACGTTCATGTTCTCATGTTTATTGTAAAGTCAAATTTTCAGCTGCGATTTCTCTCTGCAGACGTCCTGCATTTGCAGTCAGGGCTACTCAGGGGATGGACAGAACTGCAAGATGATTAACATCTGTCGAAAGGTACGCTTGTTGTGAAGCTCGCGCTTTTTTTTTTTTTTTTTTTTTAATAATGACATCAGGAATCAATGAAAGAATAATGAAACTGCAACAAATTGTTAACTCAGTGGTGATTCAGTCTTTTTCACAATTCAATGGTTTGAGGTAGGAAAAGGTATTGATTTTTCCTTTTGATGTGATTTTGTGAATCATATTTCAATTCAGTACATGATAAAAATAAATAAATAACATTTTAAAAAGTTTGTTTTCAAATCAATTTGTCACAGGAATTTGTTGAATCATTGTCATTTTTCTTGATTCTAGTGAAGCCACCGCCTTATTCTGTCTGGTTTCAAAACACAAGCACTTATTTATGTAAAAATTATTTACAAGTTGAGCCACAAAAACATATTCAGATCATATTAAAAACATTTTTAACCTACCACTTCGTTTGGAATAAAAGCATGTAACAGATATTCCTGAGGTGGCTTATTAAGTAGCTTCACCTGCCTCAGCCATTTTCAATTTAGGATGTTACATATCTAAAAAATAATGTTAAGTTATCATATAGAAATATGGGAAAGACTCAGTGGATTACTATAAAGACCATTTCATATTTATTACAGGCTGAAGCAAAAAGGATTTAATCCAATCCTTCCTTTTAGTAGATTAGTGGAGCTACGTTAGTAAAATGTACTATGAAGGTAACTGAATTGTGCTGTCCTGTGTTGTCAGAAAAACGGGGAATGTCACAGGTACGCTAGGTGTAACATGACTGCTCCAGGTGTTCGTAACTGCACATGCATGACTGGCTACATAGGAGATGGTTTGACCTGCAAAGGCACGGTGGGAAAGGTGAGGAGCTGCTGAAATCTCCAGGTAAATTTAATTTATACCAACAAGCTTTTCACTACTGGCTGTCCACTCCCCGACAGGAACTCCTCAGCAGGAAGTTAAGAGACTTTTACCTCAGCTTGATGGTAAACGATAGGCATTAAAAATATTAAAAACATCAGGCTCGGTCCAGAAAACAGACTAAGTGAGCTGGATTCTTTTTTTTTTTTTTCNTTTTTTTTTTTTTTCAGATGGCAGAGATTTCTTTAAAAGGCAGAGGTCCCTTCACCGTGTTCGCTCCGACTGCCGAAGCGTTTGGAAAAGACATAAATAGAGAAGGAAAAGTCCTGAATGTAAGAATGAATGGTTGTCACAGTGGGAAGATTTTTTTTTTTTTTTNATTTTTTTTTTTTTTGTCAAATTTCAATGTTTGATTGGAAAATGAACATCCTGCAGCAGCCGACAGGATTTTAATTTCAGAAACACACGCAACTGTAGAAAATGCATTTAACAATACAAATTCAGAATTCAGAAAACATCTAAATATGACGGTTTTTCACTCGCAAGATCTACAGTTTCAGTCTTTAGTTTCCATATACGCTATCCCAGACCTAAATATATGCAATAACAATTTTTTTTTTTTTTTTTTTTTNTTTTTTTTTTTTTTTTTTTGTTTTGTAGGTCAAAGGCTTTCTGATGGCCAAAAACAAAGACAGATATTTCAACATCCTGTATAACCACATCGTGATGTGTCACACTCTGATGCCTAGCGACCTGAGCCGACCCAGAAACCTGACCAGCCTGGCCGGAGAAGTTCTGACCACGACCTTCACTGAGGTGACCAACAAAATCAGATTTTTTTTTTCTTCCCCTCACAACAATCTCATCCTCATGGGTTTGGAAAAGGTTTATAAATGTTTAGGATCATGTGAATGTGTGATTACAGAAGAAATGGGTTTGATAACAAAAAAGAAGTAATAGCTCCTTGAAAAAAAAACTTTACTTACCTTTTAAGAACCTTTCAGTTTTGAATCTGTACTGTTGGATTTTTTTCAGGGGAGAATCTTCATCAATCAGGTCAACGTGACGTACAGCGACGATGTCAGCGTCAACGGGATCATCCATGAGATCAATGCGATTCTGTTTCCACCTAATCTGGTCAAAGACGATGAGCAAAATGGACCTGTAAGTTCAGTATACAGGTTATATACGTACACTGATTATTGATGATCATTTGGTTTACAAAATGTCCAAAATAAAGACACCAATTTATGCTACCTGAGCCAAAAGTAGAATCTCTCAAACTGCTCATTAAGTTTGATTAACAGCGAAAAGAACTCAAAGTATTCAGTCATCATTAGGTTTCTGTCACCTGATTAATCGATTTTTTTTCTCAACACGTCACAGCTCAACCTGACAGATGTGGCTGCTCTTCATGGTTATAAGACTTTCTACAAACTGCTCAAGGTAGGAGTTAAAAAAAAAAAAAATCTCGACCCTCATCTTGTTAAACCGCATTCATTCAGCGTTACTGTCCATGTTTATGCCAGGACACCGGCGTTATGGACATGGTGAATAATAAGATGTACCAACCGGTGACGGTGTTCCTGCCCTCGGATCACGCCATGGCGTCCCTGCCGCAGGAACAGAAGGACTTCCTGTACCATGAGCACAACAGAGCGCAGCTGCTGGAGTACCTCAAGTACCACATCCTGCAGGACCAAAAAGTAAGGAAAGATCAAAAATAATCAACCAATTCCTAAACCACACTTCCTTCTTTCCATGTTTCCTTTCATTCTTCAACCAATATGAAAACCTGAAAATCTCAAAGAAACTCTTTCCAAGATATGAGTACTTTTACTTATTAATATTTTTCCCACTGTGTTATTGTTAGATTTTACTTAAATATTTATTATGTATATACTTCTTCTGCTACAGTAACCTACCATGCAGATTCCTTTCTTTCTCCAAAATGAAGGTTTATGCTGCGGCGTTGATCCATCTGGACTCAGCCAGGACTCTGCAGGGCTCATCTCTTTCGTTTAGCTGTGGAGGAATGAACAACATTGTAAGTACAAATTAAAGTGAGAATCTTTAAAATTGATTAATAATTAATAATTAAAAAAAAAAAAAAATTAAAATTAAAAGTGTTAAATGCATCATTATAACAGTTTAGTCAGTCAGTCGGTTAGAATCCTGAGCAGAGAGGAAGGTGGGACCTCGGTGTTGATAGTTGCCTCTCTGTACAGGGAGAAATCTATGTCAACGGCGGAACGTGCAGGATCATTCAGAGACACCTCCTGTTCAGTGGAGGGATTGCTTATGGGGTCGACTGCCTGCTGACTCCGCCCAGCCTCGGCGGTCGCTGTGATGAGCAAACAAGCTTTGAGCTTCAGGTGATTTCGTGTTATGATAGACTGTTAACGGCAATGACTTTTTATTCTACACATTTACTGTATTGTTTTTTTTTTTTTTTTTGTTGTGGATCATTTGTCCAGAATAAAGTTAATAATAACACTGTGCTAGAAACATGCAACATGTCAAGTAATGTAGAAAAAAATTCTGTTATCAAGCAATAAAATCTGTTGAGTATAAAATGAAACTAGCATGAAAATATATACCATCTGAGCTGAAATCTAGTCATAAAGAATTTAAGTCTGTTTCACTTCATGTAAGCCATGAAGATTTAATATTAAAGGTGATTCAAACAAAACCTGTCCTTAAATTCAACTCAGTTATTGCTAACACAAGCTAAATGAGTTATTCGTATTCCTGAAATAAGCCGATTTATACTGGAAACAAGCTAAAATACTCTATAATGCCAAATCTTTACACTTGTTTGATGAAAATCGGATTGAATAAACAGACAAAATGAAAAGCAAAATTTCTGTTAGATTGGTCTGACTCTTGAAATAATCAAAGCAAAGTTTGAATCCTACAACAACTTTTTAAGGCATTCCTGAATTCCTGTTTTCACAGCAGTAAACTGCAAATCAGATCAGGCATGAAAAATTAAGATTCTGAGTTTTATCATTTGTATTCTATCGTTTCTCTTGTGTTGTAGATGAATTGCGGTTTGTGCGGCTCCACACTGACTCGCTGCCCGAGTGGATCAATAGTAAAGGTCTGTATTATTGTATTTCATTGGAGATGACATTCATCTTTTGAAACTATTTTAAAACCAGACTTAAAACTTTTCTTTTTAGCTCTGCTTTTAATTAAACCAAATTAAATAAAAATATCTTCACTGAAATTCAATCTGGGGCCAATTAATTCTACATTGTAACTGCACTATAGATTATTCTATTTGATTTCTTCTTAATTAATTTATTTATTTTATATTATTTTACTCATCGTTTTTAAATGTTGCTTTATTTTGTTCTAATAGTCGTTTAAATGTTGCTTTAATGCATTTTGTCTGTGAAGCACTTTGTGTTTGAATGCTATAGAAATAAATTTGCCTTGCCTTTTGGATGCACATGGACTTTCACTTCCTGCTCTATGTTTCTGTCTTCAGGAGGTTAAGAAGTGTGACCTTCCCACCATGTTTGTCACTAAGAACTCTGGCTGTCGCAGAATTTGTATCATCAACTTCTGGCAACCGAAATGCTGTGATGGCTACTACGGAAGAGACTGTCTGGGTAAGAACGACACATTCAAATGCCTATTAGTCGCCAGAGATATTCAGATGGAAGATTTTTTTACCTTTTTTTTCTCATGCAAATCATCTCCTTCCATCCAGTTTGTCCTGGCGGTGTGGAGTCACCTTGCAATAACCATGGGAAATGTGATGACGGTCACCTTGGTAACGGCACCTGTAAGTGTGATGCAGGTTTCGAAGGCACAGCCTGTGAGCTGTGCAGCGACGGACACCACGGGCCAACCTGCAAGGGTGAGGAAGTCATGATTTAGTCACAGGTTTTACAGTAAAACCTGTGAACAAAAACCCAGAATACATGCTAATAAAGCTTTCAACACTCACGCTCACTTTTAACTAAACAAACACATTTAATGATGTCGTCAAACCGCTGACCAAAACATTGCTAAAATATAGAATAAATTTGTAATCTTACCATCGTTTGGAAGGTAAAAGTGTCCTAAAAAGATCCATGATTAGGTTTTATCACCGTTAATCCATTTCACAGCAAAATCCTCGTACACCGGCATTTATCTCCTTTCTTGTGAGCGTACCGTCTGCTGTGTTATAGTTAATTACTTTCTTTAGTTTTCCTATAAAACCCCACTGAGGTCGAATGAAAACACGCTTGGTGTGTTATTGTGGTTGCCTAGCAACCAGTAGTATACAGCCTGGTAGTAGCCATTTTCAACTAGATCTGAGTGTTTTTTTGCTTTTTCTTTGCACTTTTAAAACTAAATAGCCTTGTTAAACCTTAGTTGGAATCTTCTATTGCACAGTTATCCATTTTGGATGGGGGGTGGGCGCTTGGATAAACAACGTGCCTGCCCACCCGCCACAACTAAATTTTCAACCTGTGGGAAACACTGTTACTGTATGATGTTTAATTAAACTTCTGAATCTTAAAGTGTTTTTCTATTCCTGTGATGTTAGCATGTAACTGCACAGAACACGGCTCATGTGATGATGGACGTAAAGGGACAGGTTCCTGTTTTTGTGAGCCAGGCTGGACTGGGGATCGCTGTGAGACCCAGCAAGGTGTGTGTGCGGCCAAATTCAGGGCTTTGCTGACCACGACTCACCTGTCACCATGGCTAATTTATTGACTGATGGTCTCGCCATTTACCAGGTGAGGTCTTCGTTTGCTTGCCGCCGTGCTCTCCGAAGGCTGTGTGTCGCAAAAACAATACCTGTGTGTGTCGGCCTTTCTATGAAGGTGACGGCTTCACCTGTACAGGTAGGACTGAACAATCGATTGTGTGGAGCTGAGAGCTGATTTTAATTTACTTTGAATGTTGATTTCTTAATTCCTTGATTTGGTACCTTTTTTGATAAACAGGACAGCCTGCATAAAATATTTTCCCTTTGGTAGCTAATTTAATAAAAATCTGACAAGTAGTTGTCAAAATATCTTTCTCCAAAATGTTTAGACAGCCAGAAAACCGATGAAATGACAACATTGCTGTCTTTAGGACATCCAGCTAGAAAGTCAACAACGTGGCTTGAGTTTGAGTCCTCTGGTGTCCTTTTTTCTGTAGTGGCGGACATGTGTAAGATCTGGAACGGTGGATGTGCTAAAGGAGCTAAGTGCTCTCAGAGCGGAGAGAAGGTGAGCTGTACGTGTCCTAAAGGTCACACTGGAGACGGTTTCTCCTGTCAGCCCATCGACCCATGTGCCGATGAGGATAATGGGGGCTGCCACGAACACGCCACCTGCACCATGACAGGACCAGTAAGAACCAAGACCAGAACCAGCAAAACTCTGGTTGTTATCTCCACAAAGGAAGTTCTGTTTTTAGTCAGTTCGTCTATTAGTTAGCAATACCTATCAAATTACCTACAATATTTTGTTGAAATTTGGAGAAATGTTAGGGAATGGGCCAAGGAAGTGATTAGTTTCTGATGTGGATAGCGCCACCATGTGGCCATTTTGTTTTTTTAATCAAACTTCCTGTTGAGAAAAGGACATGTTGACTGTTCATTTAAATCACTTTTGTAATTCATTTGCGTGTTTATCAGACATGTGGTTGTTGTCAACAGGGGAAGAAGAGGTGTAGCTGCAAGGCCAATTACATTGGTGACGGTGTAACCTGTGATGTCAAAGAGCTGCCAATCAATCGCTGTCTCCAAGACAACGGGCTGTGTCATCAAGATGCAAAGTGCAGTGACCTCCACTTTGAAGGTAACAACATCAGGGATGATTGATGCTTTGAGTAAATTGACATTTACAGGGAGAATGACATAATTAGGTTGTGGTTTTACGATGATAAGTACAACAAGAATTCAGAAAATCTTTTCTCTGTTGTCTCTGTCTCGAGTCCAGATGCGACACTCGGTGTGTTTCACTACCGTTCGAATAAAGGTCAGTACAAGCTGAACTACACTGCTGCTCAGGACGCCTGCGCTAAAGAAGGAGGCACCGTGGCCACATACACACAGCTGTCCTACGCACAGCAGGTCAGTGAATGCAACGTTTCACAGCTCTTCACGATAAACAAGAGCTCCTAATATCCTAACATGAGTGGAGAGTGAACTCATAACAACCTGTCCCTTTTCTCTTTCCTTCTTTCCCTTTAAAAATGAATATGTGAGTTGTAACTAAAGAGAATTCTTCCTGCACGTTAACTTTCACATGAACAAACCTCCAAACTACACACACACAACACACTGAAAAATCAAACGAACAAACCTGATTGGCTGACATCCTGCTGGCCTCCTCCCTTGCAGGGCGGCTTGAACATGTGTGCTGCTGGCTGGATGGACCAGGCACGGGTGGGGTACCCCACCACCTACTCCAACCCAAACTGTGGGTNCTGGCTGGATGGACCAGGCACGGGTGGGGTACCCCACCACCTACTCCAACCCAAACTGTGGGTTTGGACACGTAGGCATCGTGGATTACGGAGTTCGCAAAAACCTCAGCGAGATGTGGGACACCTTCTGCTACCGAGTGAAAGGTAAGAGAGAAGAAATAAAACACAAAGTGAGAGAAACAGATGTAGAAATTAATGATTATTTGGGAATTAGATAAAACATCCAGCTTTACTTTCCCTTCTTCCAATGGAAATATATAAAAAATGTATTATCAGATTAAATATTTTATGATGTTGACACGAGATGGTTTAATTTAATCTCAATTGTGATTATCTTGACTTAAGCTATAATTATCTTGCTATTTCAGGGTAACAAGCTTTGATTTCTCATCATCTTTTCCCTTTCTTGATCATCTTGATGTAAAACTATCAATTCAATGAATTTCTTTTAAATTAAATAATCTTTTATGTTATAACCTAAATGTCCTGTATAAATCATGTATATTGAGCAGACCTGGTGTAGTTTCCAGTCTGTTTGTTTCTCTGCAGAGGTGAAGTGTGAGTGTAAACTCGGCTACGCTGGCGATGGTTACAGCTGTACAGGAAACCTCCTGCAGGTCCTTGGCTCCAGACCCTCCTTCTCCAACTTCTTCACGGTAAGTCCTGAGACGCGACATATAGGATCATTTTAGGAACCATAACATTAACATCAGTAATTTATGCAATAATATATATGTCATATATTTGCATTTTTTGTACCGTAGCAAATCCTGAACTACTCTCAGATCTCTAAGTCAGGAAAGGAGTTTATGAGGCGCCTCAGTAACGTGACGGTCCAGTCAACTCTGTTCGTACCTGACAACTCCGGCCTGTCTGAGAACCAGGTGAGTCATCCTCTAATACGCAATTTTAACACTGCTGATGCAGGCAATTATGCTATTTAAATGCATTCAAAAAGATCTCAGATTCAGGTTCACTTTATTTGTCATTCTAGCCACATACGGTGTATTTCATACAAAATGCAAATGCATTTTCAATGCAAAATGAAAAGATGTTTCTCACAGAACGAATGTGCCAAGAAAAAGATGCATGACATTTCAAAACAAAAAAAAAAAAATACAAAAAAATTCAAGTACAACATTCAGTTAGAAGTTATCCTGAATACCAAGGTTAAAGTACATTAAAAACAGCGTCCTTGACCTCTATAAAATAGAGTCTGTAGTAGTTAAGTGCAGTAGTGTCTGGTTTAATATCTCTACTCACAGGTTTACAAAGTCTTCTGATTTAGTGATGCAGAGGTTGTATATGCAAATAAAAAATATTTGGTGCAAGAACTGAGCCTTGAAATACTCCACAAGGAACTTTCTGTTACTCAAACAGTTGTGTAGCATGAGTGTTTTTACCTCTGCGTTGTTGCCGCATGTCTCTCGCTGCAGACACTGACTCAGCGGGACATCGAGTACCACCTGTCGGAAGGTCGGGCTCTGGATCTCAGCGCGTTGAACAACGGCAGTCGGATCAGAACCCGTCTGGGCAGCCTCACCGTCGTGGGCGTTGCAGACCTGCTCAACCCCAAAGCTCTGGTTATTACATATTTTTAAGTAAGATGTCATGTAGATTACCATGGAAAAATCTGTTTAATTATGTGGAACTCTGTTTAAACTCCGCAGTCCTCCTGTTACATTAACGACCGCTTTGTCACCGAGTCAGACATTCTGGCATCAAATGGGATCATCCATGTTCTTCAGGGACCCCTGAAAGCTCCGCCTCCTCGCCAAGCAGTGAGTGACTTCATACCAATGAATTTACTCTGTCTGCTGTAGATGCTGATTCTTAACAAATATTCTGATAATCCTTCCATTTCTGGTGATTATTCCTTATGATTTTCTCTCATTTTCCATTTCTTTCTTTCCACCTTCTCCCTTTGTTTAAAATTCAATTACAAAAAAAAGTTAGAGGTGTTTTCTCATGTGACCTCTGATCTTGGCTGGTCTACAGATGCACGTGGCGCACAAGGCAGGAATGGGAGTTGGAGTCGTGCTGCTGATTATACTGGTGGCAGGAGTCATCTTTGTTGGTTACCACTTCTACACACACAACACCAAACTCTTCCAGTTCCACTATTTCAAGGTGTGTGAGCCTTTAAAGGCCATTTTGACACTTTAGACTTTGAAGACCAACTTGACAGCAACTTAAAAATCTTGTGATGAAAATGGGTCAGCAAAAACAAGATTTGTCACTGGTGTTAAGTTTCTTTTTAATTGTTTTGTTTAATAAGAAGGACTGACCTTTGCCTTTCTCTCTTTGATAGGATGAAGCAGAGGAAGAGGCCTTACATCCAGACTGCAGCCCCAGCATCTGTAATCCAGTATACGAACCAACACCAGAGCCTTCTGAGCCCAGTGCATCTGACATCCCTGTAAGTCAGAAAGGTTAACATACTTTGATAAGACAGATTCTCAATAAGCCCAAAGATCAATCAAAGAATTCAGATAACATATGAACATGATACATAGGGACTATAGCTGTCCTCTGAGGAAAAGAACAAAGTCTTGCTAAATGGAAACTCCCCAAAACTGTAGGTCAGTTACTGTACTTGGTCTTAAAAGTAGAATAGTGTTTAGTGCAGATGTCAGGTTGACACGCTGAATGACAGCAGCTGTTGTTTTCAGGCAGAGGACAAACACGAGGTGGCGAGTGGTGGTTCATACGACCTGCTTCAGGACAGCTGAAAGGAACCGAACCATCTCTCTGCTGACCTGTTATTACCTCTATACAGCAGATTGGAAATGCTCTGACCATGTACATTCAGGTTCATTTCACCCTCACCAGCCTATGAAGATGCTGCTCAGACCTGGCAGCATCTGCTCTGACCTGGCCTGCTCAGACCTGGCAGACACCAACATCTCATCCTTCCTTCCAGATTTCAAGTACAGCAGAGATGGACGTTAAGGGCCACATGGATTTTTATTTCTCTGTAAGGAAATGAATGAATGCATGCGTTTTTTTATTCAGAGCCACTTAGTTTACTACTGTGAAAGTGTTGACCTTACACTGCTTGTTTCAGAGTTATCGTTTAGAATTTTTTTAGTGTTTTGCTTAGTCTTACAGGGCCAGACCTGATCCTTTATGAGAACTCGCATCTGAAAATGTTGTCAAAATCCACAGCTGACAGCTAAGCTCACAGGCTTTCACTCAATAACCCTACTGTCAAGTTGCTTAAGCCTTAGCTGAAGTTTTAGCTGAAGTTTCCTTTGAAAAACATGATAAATGAAGAAGATATCTGCACATATATGTCTGCGATAGTGATTTTTCATTTATGCTAACATTAGCTAAGCAGCTGTCAGTAGGACATTGTTGATACCATTACAATGTCTTGTTTGTAACACTGTCTATTCATTGACCATTTAATTGTTCTTACTGCAGTCTCCAGATGTGTATCTGTCTGTATTTAGAGCTGGCTCTGTGAGACCAAACACGTTTACAATCATGTATAACAGCAATAATGAGAAATTTGCAATTTTTGAAAGTTAAATATCCATTAAAATAAAATGTTCAAGATTTGGACTCCAAGTTTCTTCTACTGTAATGTTTCCATCCTAATCAACGTCAAAGTCTGATATTAGCATGCTAATAACAACCAGAGAAAATTAAGAATGTAAGACAGAAGCAACATTTACCTGATATTTTCAAATACTATAGTATACTCTCAAATGGGTACTTCCTTACCCCTTATGCCGAAAACATAAGTAAATGTTACTATTAAGAATGCAGCACAAGTGTCATGACTTCATTCTCTGTTATTAAATTGTCAAAGAGCGGTTTTGGCACATACATATAAATCCAAAGTGTCCTCTGTTTGGTTTAAAGCCATGTTCTGCTTGTCTTGTAAATTCTGTATCTGGTTGAGTTTCTGTCTTATGACATAAAGGAAGAGGAAAAGCAAAATAAAGAAACTTATCAGCCATAAAATATCACTATGGCCTCACTGGTCATACTTCACTTAATATAACAATAATAAACCAAGGTTACTAATTTTTCAGTAGGTTAAATAACAACAACACTGATTTATTATGCCTCTGTGAAAATGAACTTATATGGGGTAAAGTTAACAAGCCTTGGTCATGACTAGCCTGCATATATGACAGCTCCACATAAACACAAACGGAATCCTGACAAATTACCAGTCAAACCAAGCTAAGTTACACATCTTAAAAAGACCCAGAGACAGAAATCCACCGAAAACAGAAACGCTGATAAATACCTGATGTCGTGTTGTAACATGTCGTGTCTGAGAAAACGCAAACGATAGCTAATGCTAATGTGACCTGTCACATCGCCATTAGCTCACCAATAGTAGCTCAAACCTGAGTGTTTTGTTTGCAGAAAGTATTATTACTACAATAAAAAAAAAAAAAAAAAAAANAAAAAAAAAAAAAAAAAAAAGCAAAACGGGACAGTAAAGACGGGAAAGAAAGCAGCAGCTACGGCCGGTTTGGACAAAACAACAGTAACAGGTTAACATGGCTGACAGCAGGCTGACTAAAAGCACCTGGAACATATTCACGTAGTATTTTCACTCACCACTCGGCCCCCTCCAAATTTACCAAGTTTCCTCTTACGAGCTTTTCCCAAAGTTGCACAAAGCAAATTTTTGTAAATAATTTTATTAAAGAACGCAGTGGAAACGTTATTAAAAACTGTGAATGACGATTTAAAAATGGCGGGCTTGGTAATGGCAATCACAGGTGCTTACACTGCGCATGCGTTAGCCAAGCAGCTCCTGCGCATCCTATTTTTCATGTCCGATCAAAGTTTTTTTTTAAAGGCATTTGTCGTTAAAAAAAAAAAAAAAAAAAAAAAAATGACATTTTGTAATTAGAAAGGAAATAAAAAAAATAGGTAATTAAATTATTTTCTGTAATGTTTAAATGTAGAAAACTATTTTCTCGAAATTATTGCGCTATTTAATGAAAAAAAATCAGGCATAGGGATCCCATGATTGTCTGTCACTGAGTATTTAAAAAAAGATCTGGATACAGATAAAGATTAAAATATTATAATAATTCACAAAAGCTGTGTTTAATCTCTTAAATCTCAGGGCCTTTTAAAAAAATATTATTATTATTATTTTTTATTTGTTTGTTTGTTTTGTTTTTTTTACTGTTGAATCAGGGTTTAGTTCTAAACACGAGACTAGTTAACTTGGCTGTCAATAAAAGCCTAAATCCTGCTCTTCTGGGATTATTGGAGTATTTTCCATCACTCTTGTTATTTTAGATTAATGGGTCTGCTAGATTCAGTGCATCTTCAGCTTGTTTTAGGTTTGATAAAATATCTGTACCAACCATGGTATCTGTACCATGTGAAGAATCTTTTTATTTCATCATATCATATCAAGAAGTACACAAAGTATGTTAGTGGAAAGTTTTTGCCAAACAGAATACATTTTATGACATAACATACAGTGCTGATATATTACAAAACACACTAAACATTTAATACAATGAAACTAACGAATTCCAACTTCAATTTCAACATGTTTCCTAAAAACATGACTTACATAATGTATATGATATCAAAACAAATGGTAGATAGATGGCAGGTGGATGATATGAAAATCTCACTTGACAAATTGACAGTATAAAAATATGACAAAAACACACAAAACAGCATATATATCCATACAAGAACATAGTTGCTGTGTGTGAGACATTAAAGTTGATGCAATTATACTGAGATAATGTATCTCAAAATGTATTTTAAGATGATTTATTTAGTATTTCAAGGTTTTTAAATGCTAAATAACAGTATTTTAGTGAGATTTAATCTCTGCTTTATAAATATTCAGCATCAGTTTCATGAGGGAATAATCTAGAATTTCCTAATAATCTCTGGAACCACATCCAGCTTCTCAACATGAATCTGGAATCATCTACAACTCATGTCAGGATTCTGGACAATTTAAATAAAACGTCTTAATTTTTACAGCTTTTTGATAATTATTTTAAACCTGTAGATAAATACTAACAGACATACAGAATCATTTTATACATATGAAACTAAACTAGTTTGACATGACTGGAAACATGGATTCTATGTGAAAATCACTCGAGATTACACACTTTTGAGTGGTAGTGTATAAGGTTTGCTATATTTTCAAATAAAATGTGGGGAAAAAATGTTACTGAACACGCCTCTAGTCAAAACCACTGCTAACCATGAGTCCAGTTCCTGTTGAAGCACAGTAAGTTCATTTTCTCTGTGCAGTCACTGAGTTTCCTGCTCCAGCTGCTGTCTTTAGCCACGGCTCCACAGCGCCTCCTGCTGGTCGGACACACAGGCAGATCCTGATGCTGCAGCTCATCCCGCTCACCCACAGTCAGCGGCCAGACAGGAAGCGCAGGCCCATCCACACCTGCAGCAGGAGCAAATCAGATAAAGATAGCACAGCAAGCTAATGGTGGTAACAGGAGAAAAAAAGAAGAAAAAAAAACATTAAAATTTAACATTTGCACCTTTCATTGATGAGAGTTACCATATTGGGTTTTAGATCCTTGAATTCATTGTCCTTAAATAATTGTGAACATGTGACATCTTGCCTTATTTATATTACTAAAAAGTTAAACTGCAGTTGTTTCAGGAGACGTAATTAAGGTGCAGTTATGCTGCAAGTGTGATTATATTCGGCTCGCTGTGGGGAAAATCTGGATCCGGTGGGCCCACATTCATATCACAGCATAGAAGCCATGTTTGGGCGTCCCGGACTCAGAGGAGGAGACACAAACACAAACCTGGTCAGTCGTGGCTGCTGAGAGCTTCTGGTCGGCGTAGAGAAGGTCATCAATAGACACCAGGCCGACCAGGGCATAACTGTCAGGCTTTCCAATACGAGTCCTGCAGAACTCCAGGGCCTCCTCCCAGGTTTTCTCCTTCTTCACTAGAATCAGCCTCTCCTCCTGGCAGAGAAAGGCCAAGGTACGACCACAGGATTCACTCTGCCACCTGAGCGTGTAGAGTAGTCGGAGCTAATGGTGCTTTGCTGATTTTGCCACATTTGTTGTCAAATGAATTATTTTTCTTCCAGTTTCTGAAGTCAGACTGCTGCATCTCCAGCCCACTTCCACTCGTCATCCATGTCCCTGTGAAGAGCAGCGACAGCAACATTTTTCAGAATGAGAGACTGGTGAGGATGAAATCATTTAATATGAACTGTTAACAGTGAGATAAAGAAATGCTGGAGATACCAAAACAGTCCGATCCAGACCCAGCACTGACAGGAAGACGACATTCTGCTCCTTCTTGTGATGGTGGCCAGGCTTTGATAATTGTCCTTGCAGTGCTGCCAAGCTTCCTCCCAGGTCATTTCTTGCTGTGCCACGTGGAATATTCCATTTCTGTGGCTGCAAAGTAGTTTTAATTTTTTCAAACACCAGTGAGATGTCCACTCATTGTTGTATAGTTGAGGTGATAGATGATGCATTCTGGTGCAATTTCTGGTCTGAGGTTGGAAGTTATCAGCCCAGTTTACGTATTTACAAAAAACCATTCTATCCGTCATTTAACAGTCCATGTGGTTCTTCAGAGTTTCTCTGAACAAGCGTGAATCATCATGTCATCATAAATGAAAGCAGAAAATACATAAATACAGATGGATTAAGGAGGCAACAGAAATCCAGAAACAGGCCAGCAGACATTAAATCAAGATGATTCCAATGTTCCCACACTTGGAATGATGTCCTGAAAAGCTGGCAGGAACACCTGACATCACTTACCAAGACAGGTAAAGAACTAACAGGTAAATAACTACCTGGCAGCACAGGGAAACGGTAACAAAGATACGAGTCTGTCAGCATGGATGCATCTTTACCAACTGAATGTGACTGGTCTAGTCAACCATTTTATTTTAGGCATGAAGTGACTTTTATTACTGGTTCCACATGTTCTTTTTTTTTTTTTTNTTTTTTTTTTTTTGCAGATATTTGTTAAAGGGTCTGCAGGTCTGATGGTCACAGTTCAGCGCTGCTACTAACCAGACAAAATCTCAGCAACACCTGTACAGATTCTAGTTTCTGCTGGCTATTAAACGTTGTTATTCAAGTCAAATTCAATCTACAAATTCAGATTAATGTTTCGTTGTGTTTTCCTGGGAAAAAAACAATCATTTCTGAGAGCATTTGAGGTTTTCTAATGAAACTCATGCGTCATTACTGTGTTTGAACCACAGATGTGACTTCATTTATGTTTGCTGGTTAATCTGAACTCTGAAGCTGTGATTTTTTTGAATTTGTCCACAGGAGTTTGATCTGTGCCTGTGAGTGTTTTTTATTTTTTAACACATGAAGATTCTGAATGTGACTCGATGTGATGAATCATTCAATAAAGCCGTTGTGTTCAGAGCCGGCCGTGGCATCGGCGAACACGGTGGTCGCCTCAGGCCTGCGTCACGGGTTAAACTAAAATGAACTGTCCTTAGCAGTAAAAGAGTTGAGGAGCTGCAGAGGCGTAACTAAATTTATGTGCTAACTTTGAGAGCTTTACCTGATAAAAGTAGTACGGAGGGCTGAAACAAAAAAATTCAAACGACTTAACTAATTTGTTTGAATGACTTACTTGTCCGGCAGTTCAAGTGAACCGGAAGAAGAATGCCGTCTTACTGTCTTCAGAGTTGCTTCTTGCACTTCTCAGAATGGAACGAGCTAACGTGACATACCTGTCAACGCTCCCGTTTTCCCGGGTTTCTCCATATTTGCCCCCCCTCTCCCGCCGTGCTCCCATTTGGTAATTTCTCCCATAAATCTTTTGTATTTTGACAGTTATACAGAATCGTAATTGGCGCAATCAAGTTGTTTCATCATTCTGTGGCACAAGTGAGGCGCGCTTGCCAGGAAACACCTGAAGCCAAGCGGAACTAAAGTTGATTGAAACAGTTTCTCATAGGAGCAATAAACAAACATGATACGGTCATGCTAGCAAAGCTGTGATGAGAGAATGAGATCAGGACGGGCTGGGGTGGGGGGGGGTCATGTCCCAGAAAATCTCCTGTATTTCAATATTGACAAGTGTGCAAGTTGACACACACACACACACACACACACACACTATGGACCGTAACCACATAAAAAAAAACTTGCCTAGGGCCTCAGAAAGGCTAGAGCCAGCCCTGGCTGTGAGGTAACATCAGTGGATCAAACTAACCATTAATGGCACGTTACAACAGGGGAGAATCTCTGCTCTGATCTCCTTAGAAAGACCAGCAAGCTTCAAAATGCCCACAAAACATATTTTACTCTCCTCCACATCTCTTCTCTCGGTAGGTATCACCAACTTCTCTCTCTCTCTGCATGTGAACATATGACTTTTGGTTTTTAGGAATCTTTGCTGTTTTTCAGCTGTATGAATGTAACTTTCAGTGATCTTAAGGTTTTTCTACCAATTTTGTGTTAAGTCAGCTGAAAATGCCTCGCAAGTCATTAGTTACATGCTGCACGTCAAGTCGCAAGAAAACCTCAGCTAAACTCAGCTAAACATCCCAAATTTCACATCGGAGCACATATAAATAACAACAACTCAGTTCCTCTGATAACTTGGAGGAACTGAGGCTGAATACAGAATAATCAGCAGCTCTTTGGCAACTTTGTAGTTGGAATTCTGTTTTGAAGCACAACAGTGAACACACTGTGAACTCTTCTTGCTACATGGCAGCATAAAATCTGCGTAAAATCAGTTTAAAGCGCTTTGCTTCTATAAAAGGTGATCTGAGATATAAACATTCTAACATTTACAGAGAGAGAGGAGAGCTTGCTTTGGTGTGGAGGGAAGTAGCTGAGAGTTTCAGGCAGAAACAGACGGTTTCTCAGATTTTCTTCTTTGGAAGATGGGTGTTTGTCATGTGATCACAGATTATTGTTTCCTTCAGGTGTACAGTTCTGAAGTATCAGAATCAGCAGCAATATGCATCTCATCAGTCATTAGTTCAGCCTTTGTGCCAAATTTCCTGATCTGATGTTGAATGTTCTTTGTTAATGTTAATTATTTGTTTGTTTTAATTTTATTCTATTTGACATTAGTAAACTCAACCACTTTTGCTATTCGTGCCTAAATTATGGAATTTCCTGCCGGAGAACTGCTGGTCAATGCTGGCTCACTCAATATCTTCTTTTAAGACCTGTCTTTAGACTTGTTTTTATCGTATGTCCTCCCCCTAATTGTGGTAACTGTTCTTATTATCTGTTTATCTTATTTTATTATTTTATTTATTTTTAATTGTTTTATAGTGTGGCTTAAATTGTTTTAAACTGTCATTTCAATGTGTGTTAAACTCGGCTATATTGTTAAGCACCTTTTAAGTCCGTTTCGAAAGATGCTATATAAATAAAGTTATTATTATTATTATTATTTAATCAAAAAATCGCAAGTCAAAAATGATAATTACAAATAATTTTCAAATATCGTTACTGTCCCTTTAAATTTCTGTTCCCAAAGGTTTGCGGAAGCGCGTCCGTCATTTAGATGCATCCGACCCTCCACCTTCTTCGGTACCGGAGGCTGTGTGCATTAATAGATGTTATATTTAATTACCAGCGATCTAAAATATCTTTATTTATATTAATAAGTAACAGTTTTCTAAAAACAAACTGAAATATTTATCAGAAGCAGCAGAAACAGAGAGATTTCCTCATCATGGCGGAGCAGAAAACGGGTGAGTTCCCACAGAAAAAACGTTTTAAGCTCTTTAACACGATCCGTAACTAAGATGGAGGCTGGAGATTGACTGGTTATAAGTTACTAAGAATTTACGACGATTCTGAGGCACAAATCGCTAAAATAAATAAATAAATAAATAATAAATAAATGAATAAAAAAGCGATTGTCCGTGTTAACACGAGACCTACAAATCTTTCATATATTCAGATCTGCAACATTTTTATTCCTTTCTGAAACATGTTTCAGAAAGGAATATATTATATATATATATATATATATATATAATGGCTGCCTAAACTGATTTATTATTGATTGCTGAGAGAAGTACAGTAATAACAATAACTCAGTACAGAAACAGTTAAAAATCCATATGCGGCTCTCTGGTTGATAATAAAGTCCACTTAGTTCTAAACCATAAAACAAATCAAGAATAAAAAACCCAAATCATATCAATGAAATGAGAATATGAGCTGTAGAAAGAGTTTCTTAGTTGTACAGACAGTATAAGTTAATAATTTAAATTATTAGCAGTATTAATAGTAGCATTGAATGGAGTTTGGAAATCTGGAAATGCACCCATCTAAATGAGTTGTGTGAGTTTGGTGAACTGGCCCTTTAATCTTATATAAAGGCTTCTTTATATTCAGTTTCACTGGTTTTGATTTGAAATGAATGCATTAAAGTCTGTAAAACGGCTCCTTTTCTTCCTTACCATACCACCCATTTTGCATGTTTGAGCCTAATATATTCAATTTTCATACATGTTACTGACAATCATTTCCCAAAGGATAAAACCGTATTTCAGCTTTCCTGATATTTTGCAAAATCTCTCAATCTTTCAAAATCAAATATTCAAGTGATACACCCACCTTAAAAATCCATGTTTCTCCTGCTAATAGTTACACAGCCTTATGAAGTCACGGTCCTTTAAATTTTTCCATAAACGCAGGTCTTCTTTTGGGACTATATTCCCCGGTGGAGGCATACATTCACTCCACGCTTTTTATTGAGCTTAAACACTAAAATTACATAACTTCTAAAAAAACCTGAATACACGTCTTGTTGGTGATGATGGATTACCTATCCCAAGAACGTTTACAGTATCAACAAGTTGATTTTAATAGCAGAATAAACTGAAACCAATGGCAGTCTGGAAGGTAGGAAAAACATTTTTAATTCACTGTTCCAGTAGTATGCTTTGGGAAATGATTGTCAGTAATGTAACATGAATGAAAACTGAATATATTAGGCTCAAACATGCGAAATGGATGGTATGGTCCTTTAATACTGAAGTTTCTCATTTCATTGAATTTGGCTTTTATTTTCCCTCTAAAAAACTGCGATGTAAAAAAAAATCCTTTACAGACAGCATCACAACTTTTAGCTTGTGAAAATCTTGGAGTAATGACAACAAAAAGAAGATAAAAAATGAAGGGAATAAGGAAGGAAGAGAGTCAATCCAGTCCAAACTCTAAGATAATGTCTAAAAATCTTTGTGTCATTGAGCTGAAATATTTTGGAGACAAGATTATCCGCTAAGTAACTAAAGTAACTAGTAACTACAGCCGACAGGTAAATATAACACGGACAATATAACATTTCCCTCTGAAAGTGGAGGAATACAAAGTGTCCAAACATGGAAGTACTGAAGTACAGGTACATCAGATCTGTACGTTAGTGCATGATATGTGTGTGTCCCTGTGTTTGGTCTGGCAGGTGTCTGCTGTGTGTGTCATCATGAACTCTGAGGACACCGCCGTCCTGATGAAGGAGTACGTGAAGATGATGATGGACATGGTCATACTTTGTGCCACTTTGGCACTTTCTCTCTGCTTCTGGCTCATCTCGCTCGCCATCAGCACGTATTACGGTGAGTTCTGCTTCCTGCTCGCACGAAATGAACATTAATGTAGTAATGCTCTAGAATAAAAATTGAACAAAAAGACTTTACAAGCCTTGACTGATAAGTTCTGGGCCTAGCATAGCCAGAAGTGTTGCATTTTTTCCCATCTTTAACTTTAGCCAACGATGCTGGAGGGATTTTATCCAAACAAAATCCTCCACAGCTGACATGATGTCATCATATGAAGCCAAACGGCTTCTCACCTTTGAGAAGAGGTAAAATTAGCGCTGAGCATCATGGATACCTGCCAGTAAATCCATAATCGCTTCACGCTGGTCTGGTTCAGTCATCCTCAAAGTCCAGATTATTAGGAAGTCCAAAAAATTAGGATCCCAATGCGGTTTAATAAACGCACATTTGTCTTATTGAAAAAATTTTTTGTGGACCTTTAAGATTTGTATTTGAGTAGCCCTGGTCTAGTTAGTCCATCTTGTCTGACTTGTGCAACTTATAAGTTAGAAATCTATTCCTTCAACAAAAAAAAAAAAAAAAAAANAAAAAAAAAAAAAAAAAAAGCACAGGCCATGCTCCTTCCTGTCAGACTCAGAACTTATCAATCAACCCTGAACCCTGCTGTCTCTTAGTCTTTTCAGGAGAAGAAATGATTATGGTGTGTGTGTGTGTGTGTGTGTGTGTGTGTGTGTGTGTGTTTCAGGTACACTGCAGCCTGTGTCACCATGGCGATGGTTGTACTCCATCTTGATTCCTGTGGTGGTGACGAGCAGAGCCCTGAAGAGACGCAGTTTGGACCGCTCGGGAGCGCTCGGAGGTGTGTGTTTGCGTGTGTATGTGCGTGTGTGTGTGTGGTTGCTGATCAGGTTTTTCCTCTTACAAAAGCTCTTTGTTAACTTCCCATTCAGCCTTTTCATAGAATCCTTTGGGAAAATTTCTGCGGTATTCCGATTTGTTTGGATCGTGTTTTTACAACGTCACAGTTCAGGAGAAAATCCAGAGGAGAGAAGCGTCCTTGTGAGGATAAAAGATCACTTGCAAAAAACAAACGGATGAATTCAACAAAGTCGAATGCCAGAATGAATCGATTTGATATTGATTAACTCAGATATGGAAAGATTAAACAATAACTCCACAGAGGTCACATGACATGGTGTCGCTGCCGAGTCTGGGTGGCTGATAACATCGTCACTGTTTGGACGCTGACGTTGGTGGGAAAAATGTTAAATTATACAGGAAGAATGTGAGATTATGTGAATTATTTATACTTTTTAAGAAGCAATAAAAATTATAATTAAAATTATAAAAATTATAAAAAACTCATAATCCAAATCAAAAAAACTAAAATCCAAAACGCTGAAAATCAATAAAATGCTCATCACAGTTCATAGGCGTTTTTATTTTATTTGTGTTAGTTTTACTTTGACCCACTTTTTTTTTTTTTTACTTTCTACTTTTGGCGTCTTTGACCTTTGCCCTTGTTTGTGAAACACACTGAATTATATCCATCTGTGTGAAATGTGCTTCATAAATAAAGAGGAAGATGAGGAGGAAGAACAAGGAAAAAGAAGAAGAAGAAGTGGAAAGAGTTAAAGGAGCATACCAGTGGTTTTGCATGTTTGAGCCCAATAAATACAATCTGCATAGATGTTACGTTACTGACAACCAATTTCCAGACCATACTGCTGTTAAATATTAGAATTGTTTTTCCTACGTTCCAGACCGTCATTGGTTTCAGTTCATTCAGTACAATATAAAAATCAACTTGTTGATACTTGAAACGTGCTGAGATAAATAATCCATTACAGCGAACACGACGTCATTATTGGTTTTTGTAGAAGTTATTTAACTTAATTTGATCCAACATGGAGCTGCATGAAGAAAATGTACTGTATATACTCGAGTTTGAGCCAAGTTTATATTACCAAACGTCACGAAGTAAATCAGGGGTCGGCTTATACAGGAGAAATTCAAATTTGATCCCAGAGAAGGAAATTTCCAGGGGTGGAAATACTACCCATTACCACTACCCATGGAACATAGTTTAAATCATACCTTAGAATGAGATATTTCCTGACTAAACATCTTATTCAGCATATTTAGTGGCGGCCAGTAAGCTCTGCTGTGATTGGTCAGTTATAGCAATCAGCTGCTGAAATAAATATCATGTTTACCAGTACATGGATTATTTTCAGAAAATCACAGGAATACTATGACAATATCCAGAAAAACAGGTAATTTGCTAAACAAATAAATTGATGGAACAACATCAGGAGGTCAGCTTATATACAGGTTTATGTGATATGTCTGCGCCAGGGAATATAGGAGAAGACAACTTTTACCAAAAATTAAAAGAACCGTGCCTTAGCAGGTAAAACATTAAATTTTAAAGTGTGTGTGTCACCTGAACATTTGGTTTTGAAAGATTAGATGATATATCAAAATACAGTTTTATGTTTTGCAAAATGGTTGTCAGTAATTTAACAGGTAGTATTTATTAGGCTCAAACATGCAAAATCACTGGTATGGTCCTTTAAAGGAGGAAGATGAAGACTGAGAGCAGGAAGCCAAAGAAGAAGGTTTATAAATCACATTTCATTCAGACTGATGAAGGTGAAACCTAGCTGAAAACAAACTTTAAAAATGACTTTTTTGTGAAAACACAAGTTATTGTTACTGTAAAATGTTTGCTTGCATCAGTAAACAAACAAAATGCAGCAAAATCAATAATTTATGAGTATTTATAGAAATAAAAGGTGTTTTTTCTGCAGCTCTCCTGGTCGGATTTGTTCTCACGATGGCCAACTACAGCTTCTTCTCCTCCCTGCTCGCCTTCTTCTACACCTCCTCCAAACTGACCCGCTGGGGAGCAGCGAAGAAGAAACAGATTGACCCCGAATACAAAGAAGGTAAAGAGGAGCGAGCTGATTGGCTGGAGACACGGCCGTATAATTTTATCTATGATGTCATGACATTTTGTTTGTAGGAGGCCAGAGGAACTGGGTTCAGGTCTTCTGTAACGGAGGAGTTCCCACAGAGCTCGCACTGCTGTACATGATCGAGGTAAACACACACGCACATACACACTTCCTGTTTGATTTGTGGATTATTAGTAGGATGTGTTCAGTTTCTGTGGGAATTTGAGCCATTTAGCTAATTAAATAATTTATTCATCGTTGGAAAACTCAAGTGAAACCACATGGTGTGCTGCTGAGGTTTTTTGTTTTTTTTAATCAATAATGAAAAATGAACGTTACCTAAAACAGGTCAACATTTTGAGTTATGACTCTCTAAAAACCATAAAAACCATACATAACTCACATATATATATATGTGTCACTTATGTGTTAAATGACATATCCAAATTTTCATGCTATTTTAATTTAGGTTCTATTACGAAGCCTTTGCAATGCTTTAGTGTACAAAACACATCAATCCACTGCTGTGCACACTGAGTGAAAACAGGCCAGTTTTAGATACTGTCTCTTTAAGGCCCCCCCTCCTGAAACGCTTGTTGTGTTCAAACTGGCCGCTGCATCTGGCCCATAAGCTTCAAACTTCATGGGTGTGTTTAAAGGACCATACCACCCATTCTTCATGTTTGAGTCCAATATATTCAGTTTTCATACATGTTATGTTACTGACAATCATTTCCCAAAGGATAAAACCGTATTTCAGCTTTCCTGATATTTTGCAAAATCTCTTAATCTTTCAAAATCAAATATTCAAGTGATACACCCACCTTAAAAATCCATGTTTCTCCTGCTAATAGTTACACAGCCTTATGAAGTCACGGTCCTTTAAATTTTTCCATAAACGCAGGTCTTCTTTTGGGACTATATTCCCCGGTGGAGGCATACATTCACTCCACGCTTTTTATTGAGCTTAAACACTAAAATTACATAACTTCTAAAAAAAACCTGAATACACGTCTTGTTGGTGATGATGGATTACCTATCCCAAGAACGTTTCAAGTATCAACAAGTTGATTTTAATAGCAGAATGAACTGAAACCAATGGAGGTCTGGAAGGTAGGAAAAACATTTTTAATTCACCATTCTAGTAGTATCCTTTGGGAAATGATTGTCAGTAACGTTATGTGTGTGAAAATTGAATATATTAGGCTCAAACATGCAAAATGGGTGGTATGGTCCTTTAAACAGGACTTGTGTCACACATTGACATCAACGTGTCACAGAAACAAAGGATCAAACAGAAATGACGTTTTTGTAGCAGTTCAGGACCTGTTTGATGTATTGCTGTCGTTACCTGAAGTCTGTCGTACCTCAGGTGGGGCCTGGCGAGATTCCCATCGATTTCGGTAAACAGTACTCCGCCTCATGGATGTGTCTCGCTCTACTGGGCGCGCTCGCCTGCAGCACTGGAGACACCTGGGCGTCAGAGGTGGGGCCCATCCTTAGCCAATCACAGCCGAGGCTCATCACCACCTGGAAAGAAGTCCCGGCAGGTGAGTTACTAAACCCAATCTACAAAGCAAAGTTCATCCCTCCACCAAGGCGCTACAACCATAAAATATTTCTAACGATCATTCTGATTGGCTGATGGGATTCTGTCTGTGAATGTTACGACTTTGTACAAGGAGGAATTGTGCAAAATTTACACTGAGTCAGACTCATGAGCACTAAGTTAAGGACGTTTAACTTTATCATGTTGTTGTAGCGCCACCTATTGGTTTGTCAAACTTTGCGTGATCACGTGCACGCATTATGTAAATGTAATGGGAATTGTGAAACATACTCAAATCAGCAACAACTGCAGGAAATTATCAACAAATTACAGTATGAAATATAAAAAAAAAAAAAANAAAAAAAAAAAAAACAAACAAACAAACTACCGTATATAATCAAGTATAAGCTGAGTTTTTATTACCAAACGTCACACATTAAATCGGGGGTCGGCTTATACACGAGAAATTCAAGTTTGATCTCAGAGAAGGAAATTTCCAGGTGTGGAAATACTACCCATTACCACTACCCATGGAAAATAGTTTAAATCAGACCTTAGAATGAGATATTTCCTAAGTAAACTTCTTATTCAGCACATTTTGTGGCAGCCAGTAAGCTCTGCTGTGATTGGTCAGTTATGGTAATCAGCTGCTGAAATAAATATGTTTACCGGTACGTGGATTATTTTCAGAAAATCACAGGAATACTATGACAATACCCAGAAAAACAGGTAATTTGCTAAACAAATAAACTGATGGAACAACATCAGGGGGTCGGCTTATATACGAGTTTATACGGTAGCTGTTTTTCATATCAATGTGCCAGATTTGGTGATGAATGGATGAAATCCGAGAGAAATGCCTTATAAAGGGTCACACTGTGGCGCCTAACTTTCCATCTAAACTTTACTGAAATCTGCTTGATTCTTCTGTGCAGGGACGAACGGAGGAGTTACTCCCGTGGGATTGGTCGCCAGTTTCCTCGGTGGGCTCACTGTGGGCGTGGCTTACTTTGTAACACAGCTTCTAATGGTCAATGACCGGCACCTGGCAGATCCCCAGTGGCCAATCATGATGTATGGGGGCGTGGCCGGCTTCTTGGGATCGCTACTGGACTCATTTCTGGGAGCTCATATGCAGTATTCTGGTAAGATGCTAATGCTAAGAGATTCAGAGAGAGAGAGATAAAGAAAGAGAGAGAGAGAGAGAGAGAAATGGAGAGAAAGGTGGATCATATCCTGTTGATGATTGTCTTACCAGGTTTTGACTCGAGCATCGGGAAGGTGGTGAGTTATGAGTCATCTACCACTCAGCGGATCTGTGGGAAACCAATCCTGGACAACAACGCCGTCAACCTCTTCTCCTCGCTCCTCATCACGCTCATCCTGCCCGGCCTGGCGTGGGGGGCGTGGCCTCGATAGACGAACGCCGGAACGTAGCGAGGAGGATTTCTATGAAAAATTTGACATCCTGGTTAGCAGATACGAGTTTGATCTGCTGGTAATCGGATTCTGATGTCAAACACAAAAACTCACTGCCAGTATTATTTTGGAGACTTTTCCAGACTAATTATTATGGATATTTTCCAGCCGGCGACATTATATTAGCACTTAACTTTAAAATGATGATTGTATCATTGAAGACAGAATTCAGGTTTTTGTGACAACCCAGCAGCCAATCAGAAGGACTCTTTCCGCCCCACGTCTCTTGATCCTGGTCACATGGACACGTTTTGGCTTTGAGAGGCTTTACACTGTTACTAGGCAACATCAGCTGTCGAGCTACATGATAACAATCAATCAACAGAAGCTACGTTTTAGTCAACATTGGAGAACCTTACCTGAAACTCACCTGTCCCACTTCCTCCAAACGTGGATGTTTGTTGTTGATCTTTTCTATGTTGTTGAATCAAATTCTCAACGGTTGCTGCTGCCAAAATGGCGCCATGGCATTGAGCGTTTCTTGTCACCAGTTGTTGAATAAACAAATTAAAGGCGTGCATGGTTTGTCGGCGACTTTGTCTCGTTACAAACGAAGGAACAGATTTCACACAGAGAGCGGCGAGTTTTCAGAGGTATTACTGTTTTATTTCAGTGTCTGAGAGAAAAGGCACTAAACCAAACTGGGAGAGCAACATTGACTTTGAATGGAGAGAGAGAGAGAGAGAGAGATCAGAGGAGTGTCGTCAGGTTTAAATTAACATTACGTACATAATACCAGGCGTACACACACCTCACTATCTACAGATTTGGAGTTCCTGATTGGCTTAAAGGAAAATTCCTTCATTTTTCAGCTGATGATGCGTCTCCGTCTGTCTTCATTCAGACAGACGCACGACGTCAGGTCAGATGGCCGAGTTTCATACCGGAAAATGTTGCAGATCTAAAACGGTAAACGTGAAGATTTTTGGTGTCAGACTCCAAAAAACAGACACCGAGGGAATTTTTCCTTTAATCAAACTCCTGAAAGCTTCAGCACACATCTGAATCCATCCTCAGTATAACAATGATGATAATAATAATAATAATAATAATAATAATAATAATAATAATGAATAATAGTAGCTTACAGAAATTAAATAAAATGTTTGTGTTTTTCCTGCAGAAAAGCTTTGATAATTGGCATAAATGATGATTGTACTTATGATCTTCTGATTATCTCTGCGTGTTTTCAGGAATTTTAACTCTATTTGATGGTCTGATGACTTTTATCTCCCTAAATTTAGGAAATAAAACCTTCATTATGTGCTACAAAATAAAGTCAACGGAATTTTGTAAACAATCACAGCTTATTTTACCTGGCAGGTGTATTGTATTTTCCAGTATTTTCTCTTTCACGAAGGTGTAAAAGTTTAGTTTAATCAGCAAACATGAAGCAAACGTGGTACATTTAACACCCGATGCTGTAATAAGTCACTTTAATTTTTACTTTTGTAACATTTATGCAGTTTTTTTATTGAGTAATAATTTAAGCGATTTCCCCCATGTTAGTGTTTAAATGACCTGAAGATTTATATTTTTGGAGATGGGACGATAAGCGAGTCCATTTCTTCCAGGAAAATTTGAAGTACTGATAAAAAGTAGAAATAAAGACAACAACATTTAAATAAATCAAACTTAAATTCTACATCAACATTTGAATTTGCTTCTTAAATTTTATTTTAATGAGTTTTATTGTGATTTAATAAGTCAAATATGAGAGTTGGAATTTCGACTTTCTGTGAAATATTTCCAACTTTTCCTCTGATTTGAATTTTCCTGGCAGGAACAGACTCCCATCGAGAGTTTTTCAGATTTAATCTCAAAGAAAATTTTATTTCTGCCAGAAAACATGACAGAAATGTTTTGGAATCGGATTTCTGATGAAAACGTTAAATTGCCGTCACAGTCTTCCAGTCTGTTTTTTTTTTAGGATAGAAAACAACCACAGAAACTCTTCCTCACTCATACATACATCACACACAGGGGGCGGAGCTTCCTGGAATGACAGAACTGAATGAGGTGAGGAGATCAGGGGCAGAGCTTCCTGGAATGACAGAACTGAATGAGGCGAGGAGAATCAGGGGGCGGAGCTTCCTGCCGTCCGTCACAGCTGATCTTTGTAGTAGCCGAGTTTGGCGAAAGACATTTCTTTCCGGAGCTGCATCACCTCCCAAAACATCTGCTCTGCTAAAAACACGGGGAGAGAGAGAGACATCATGCTGCGGTCACATGACCCAACCAAGATTATATGATAAGCCATCAAAAAATATAAAATAATATAAACATTACGTAATCTTTATTTAAAACTTATTTTCCTGAGACTTTTACTTTCTTCTTGTGTGCTTTTTAGTATGCGAGCAAAAAAATGAAATTTGGTCACATGATGTACCTGTTAGTGTAAACGCAGCATCGTTTAATCTGAATCTGCATCTAATGTAAAGAATTGAGCAAAATGGTGCAATAATTGGTTGAATTTGTGTTAATCCTTGTTGCCATATCGTTGCAATCAGGCTCTGTGTGTGTGTGTGTGTGTGTGTGTGTGTGTGTCTTACCGTCCTGCTGTTTGACCAGCCCTTGGTGGATGTAGCGAATGTAGGTGAAGAAATTACACACTGCTGTGATCTGTGAGAGAAGAGACGGAGAAAAGAGAGAGATTAACAAAAGAGCGGCAGAGAAAAGATGGACAAAAGAGAGACATTGACAAAAGTGATGGAGAAAGAGAGACGGAGAAACGAGAGATGGAGAAAGAGACAAAAAAGAAAAGAGGGAGAAAAGAGAAAGATGGAGAAAAGAGATAGACTGAGAAAAGAGAGATGGACAAAAGAGAAGGATGGAGAAAAGAGAAAGACAGAGAAAACAGAGATGGAGAAAAGAATCAAAGGGAGACAGAGACAGAAGGATGTTGAGAGAGAGAGAGAGAGAGAGAAATCGCACCAAAATCACATTTTCTGTCATCTGAAAAAATAAATAAATAAATAAATCATAGCACACGGAATCTTCACACTGAGTTCAGTAAGAAATGCAGCAGTGATGAAGGTAATGATGAAGGTGGTTTTCTCATTTCTGAGGAGAGGAGGAAGTTTCAGAGACCTGAACAGGATCTGATTCCTTCGCCCAAAGCTCAGACTGACATCTGCTGGAACTGCAGCCTAATCAGTTCCTTCAATCTCTCACCAACATGTTCATTAACACGTTTCTAGTCATTAACACGTTTTTTAATACTGTGAGATATTTTCAGGGCAGAAGCTGTTGTACATAAATATTCTATAATTTGTGTTTTATATTTATTTGATCCTGATTTCTCTGAATAATAATTTCATGGTTGGTTGTTTTTAGAAATTTGAAAATTGACCTGATTATTTTACTCTGATTATTAAAACGTCTAAACTCTCCACAGACGCTGCAGTGAGAATAAATGTGTTTTCGGTCCTAAATAAACACAAATTCATTAAGAACAGTTTGTTTGGGGCATTTACAGTCTGTGTGTGTGTGTGTGTGTGTTCATACTCACTCTGTATCTACAGTAGGGAGACACGTAATAATAGTTGGATGAATCTCCAAACTTGATTCTGTGCTTACAGGTTTTGGTCTGTCCACTCAGAGCGCATTTTCTGAGAGAGAGAGAGACGGATGTTTTGTCAAAATGTCTTTGATAAGCCTGAACCCAAGTAAACTAAAGCAAGCAAGGAAGGAAGGAAGGAAGACTGTTAGCAGGGGCAAAAGGAAAAACGAGGCAGGGTGAAGGAGAAACAGGAAAGATCTAAGAGAGACAGAGAGAGAGAGAGAGTCAAACTTACATGACGAGCTCAGCCATTCGCCCACTAGAGGAAGGAAGTGAATGACAGAAAAGAAAAGATGGAGAGATGACGATGAAGGAGTGAAAGCTTGATGAAGGGGGGAGGGAGAGAGAGAGAGTGTGTGTGTGTGTGTGTTTGTGTCTCACTTTGGTCCTCCACACTCCACGGCTGAAGCTTTGACCACGGGCAGCGACTGGAAGCCGACCGGCTCCACGCTGAGCGTGTTCTGCTCCACAGCTTCCAAGACGGCGGATCCCAGCTGAGGGACAGAGAGGACAGGAGAGTAAGGACAGGAAATGTGAATGGAAGACAGTTAGACAGGTGAAAGGTGAAGAGAAGCAGACCTCGCTCTTGCTGAAGGTGAGACAGGGGTAGATGTCCTCTCGGTAAACTCTGTCCAGGAAGCAGCAGCTCCGGTCCAGCGTCGGCTCTTCCTTCCACGCTCTGAACTCGCCAAACAGCTGACTGTCTGTCTGCACCGCCAGAAACACGTCGAAAAAACGCTGCAAATGAGTCTTAACTCCAGCAACCATCTACCTGTCTGTGTGTGTGTGTGTGTACGCGCTCCTCACCTCCCTACAGTCCCGTATGATTGGCTGGGTGGCCGAGGCGTCGGGCTGCGTTCCCAGGATGGCGGAGGAAGTGCTCTTGTTCCTGCTGTGGCCCTTCCTGAAGGCAGTCTTCACCCCGCCTCCGGAGGGGAGCTCTCCCACGGGGGAGGTGGGGGAGGAGAGCACCAGAGTCTTCAGGGCCTGGACCTCTGCCTGCAGGACGTCAATCTGAAGGTACGGCAGGAGGGAAGGGTCAGTTTCCTGTTCGTTTCAGTTTCCCAGCAGCATCATCTACTGTACTGCTGTTATTAAACTTTAAACTGTAAGAATACGAACAGCAACTTAAAGGACCATACCAGTGGTTTTGCATGTTTGAACCCAAACATTTTCCATTTGTTTTTCCTACCTTCCAGACTGGTTTCAGTTAATTCCAGTATGACATAAAAATCAACTTACGGAGACTTAAAACGTGTTTGAGATAAATAATCCTTCATCGTCAACATGAAATCCACTCAGTTTTGTGTCAAAGTAACTTTATTTTTTTAAGATCCAAGCTGCACAAAGAAAATTATGTCACCACCAGGGAATATAGCCCCAGGAGAATACGGCTGTTACAGAAAAACTGAAAACAACCGCATTCTAACAATGAATTTTAAGGTGGATTTATCACCTGAACATTTGATTTTAAAAGATTAGGGGATTTGAAAAAACAACCAGAAAACTAAAATATTGCTTTATATTTTGGACAATAGTTGTCAGTAACGTAACGTGTATGATGGTAGTATTTATAAACATGTAAACCTCACAGGTATGGTCCTTTAAATAATCTGTCAATCAATTTGGGAGTGAGAGCAAAATCCAAACGTTTAGATATTTTTGGGGAGTTAAAAAAAAAAAAAAAAAAAAATCACATCAGAACTTTTGTTGTTTTCTCACCTTTCCCAGCGCCTCCTTCAGCTGTTTTTCAGCGTTTGCCTGCTTCACGTTTGCTTCTCTGACCATTTTATGAGCCTCCTATAACACACACACACACACACACACACACACACACACACACAGAGAGAGAGTCACTAAAAAAAGTTTCAGCAGTAACGAGGGGAGAATCATTCTTCAATCACACAGTAAAGTTATGCAAGCTTAATGTTTGTTAAAGGAACAGTTCACCCAAAAAATGAATTTTCTCCTACAACTGATGCTGCGTTCAAGTTACCTCAGAAGTCGGATTTTTCCCAGTCAGAAGTTATGACGTCTGACCTCAAACCGTTCCAGCCAAATGTAAACAAAAATCATGGCTGAACACCAATAAATCCTATCAGATTAAATAAATTTAGTAACAAATACTGACTAAAGTAAAGTTAGATTACAGGACTGTTTGGTTGTTTTATAATGATATTAATCACAGTATTACAGGGAAGTAATATTCTGAAATTATTTACAGTTACGTATCAATAACAAACAGATATTATACACTATAGATAGTTACCATGGTGATATATTTTGACCTTTTTGTTTCAATGTCTTGTAAGAAAAAATACTTTATTCGCCTGTTTGCTGATCATTTCCATTCACAAAGCTTGCTTCCACAGCGCCGCCATGTTGAGTGACGTCATACTCGTGAAGTCAGGGTAGATAATTTTGGTCCGAGTTTCCCAGTCAGAGCTCTGACTTCAAGTGCTGTTCCAACACATTTTTCCAAGTAGGAAGTTGGAAAAAATCCGGCTTCTGAGGTAACTCAAACGCAGCATGAGCTCTATGCCAACAAGCCCCACCCACAGCACAGTGTAGTAGTGTGTGTGTGTGTGCACGCGCGTGCTTTTAGTAGCATGTGTGTGCAATATGAGGTTCTTGGTACTGTGTGTGCGCTTTTACTGGCGTGTGTAAATAAACATAGATTTTGTTGTGTTCGGCGCTTCATAAACTAAAGCTCCGCCTGTTCGGCTGCTTTCTCTGCATACGTGATGAAGAAAACATGCACACAAACACGCACGAATCCCAGCGACATCCAACACCTTCAGCAGGAAACGGGAAAAGAGCGAGACGACAACAAGAGGAAGAAATCTGAAGAAAGGAGGAAGACGATTTAAAGGCCGGCCGACAGATCGGCCAGAGGAGAGAAGGACGGAGGATTATCCTCTGTTTGTATCGGAGCGCTGCATCAGAGAAACAGGAAACAGGAAGCAGAGGAGAGGCAGGAGGCGGACCGACCTGGAACAGACTGGCGGTGAGCTCCTCCAGCTCCTGGCCGAGCTGGTCTCTGACTTTAGACAACCTCTCACACTCCTCATCCTTCAACAGCAGCTCCTTACACACACACACACACAGAAAAAATCCAACACAACATAAAATACACAAAAGCAAAATCATAGCATGACAACAAAAAAAGATGAATTTAAAAAAAAAAAATAGTGAGACTGTGTGAAGATTTCCTCCCAAAAATAAAATAAAAAATAATATAAAATGCATTGAACAAATTAATGGAAAATATGGTATCATGTTGTTAATATACGTATGAAAAAAAAAAAGTTAAGGTGAAACGCTCAGTTTGGTTCTGCTCATCCTCCGTTAGACCGTCGTGCACACGCGTATGATCACAGCTCGGTAACACGCTTCAGCCAGGCAAAACAACATAGAGTATGTGTGTGTGTGTGTGTGTGTGTCTCTTACCCTCTGGGCCTTGACCAGCTCTTCCTTCAGCCGCTCGTATCCTTTCTCTCTGACCTCCATCACTGATGGGCTGCGTAGCCGCGACAAGCTGTCACTCAAACCACTGCACTCCTCCCCTTCCTCTCCAGACACGAAGTTGCCCTCCACAGACTCCACCTCCAGACCTGGCACGCTACAGGGTGTAAATGTGGAAATACGACTAGTCATTTATGGATTNCCTCCAGACCTGGCACGCTACAGGGTGTAAATGTGGAAATACGACTAGTCATTTATGGATTACAGCCCAAATCATCATCATACGGGAAAAAGGAAGTGAAGAATTTATCTTAAAGACTCCTGACTTGAGAAGGGGAGGGGTCAGAGGAAATGGTCATTTGGGGAAACAATTCACGGTCGGACTTCTCCTCACCTTCCATTGTGGCTGTGTCTTGGTGTGGAATAGACCGGCTGTGTGGGGAGCTGGTCAGCTTGCAGGGTGGTGCGGGGACCAGGAGGGGGTGCTCCAAGGGAGTGGGTGCGGTACAGAGAGGTGGGCGGGGTGCTGTGGCGGGCGGGGGGGCGCTGCTCCGCTTGGTTCTGCAGGAAACCAATAACCGTCCAGTTATCAGAGCACGATGTTTAAATATCTGACAAACTAATCAATAACTGAACACTTCCACAGGTAAAACATCCAACATTTCCCTTTAAAATGAAGACGAGGAAAAGCACAAACTCTGTTGACCTTTGACCTACCTGCAGATCAGGGGTGGTGGGCGAGGCCAGGTTGACCTCATGGAAACCCTCCAGAGTTTCACTGTTGTTGCTGCTGCAGGCCATAGCAGCTGCTGAGAGACATCATACACCCTATACACACACACGCACACACACACACACACACACACAATTACCTATATTAATACCTATTCTGATCAGACAACAAGCAGAGAATCAGCCACCAACAGCAGACGCTTCAAAGCATCATCATCATTATCATCATCATCGTCATCATCATCACTTTAGGCTTCGTTGGATTTATTTGACTCTCTACTGGCAAACCAATCAGTTCACCAGAGTATCTATGCTGCTTTGTTCTGTTAGTAAAGGACAGCAGAGGATTGTGGGAAATGCAGTTAAAGAACGTGATGCAGTGGTGTGCTTTTTAAAGGACCATACCACCCACTTTGCATGTTTGAGTCTAATATATTCAGTTTTCATACATGTAACGTTACTGACAATCATTTCCCAAAGCATACTACTGGAACGGTGAATTAAAAATGTTTTTCCTACCTTCCAGACCTCCATTGGTTTCAGTTCATTCTGCTATTAAAATCAACTTGTTGATACTTGAAACGTTCTTGGGATAGGTAATCCATCATCACCAACAAGACGTGTATTCAGGTTTTTTTAGAAGTTATGTAATTTTAGTGTTGAAGCGCAGTAAAAAGCGTGGACTGAATGTATGCCTCCACCAGGGAATATAGTCCCAAAAGAAGACCTACGTTTATGGAAAAATTTAAAGGACCGTGACTTCATAAGGCTGTGTAACTATTAGCAGGAGAAACATGGATTTTTAAGGTGGGTGTATCACTTGAATATTTGATTTTGAAAGATTAAGAGATTTTGCAAAATATCAGGAAAGCTGAAATACGGTTTTATCCTTTGGGAAATGATTGTCAGTAACGTAACATGTATGAAAATGTAATATATTAGGCCCAAACATGCAAAATGGGTGGTATGGTCCTTTAATGTTGTGTGTTCATCATACCATAGTTGTGACTCTGGATGGAGAAGCAGGTACGTTTGATGGAAGATGGCAGTCAGTCAGACATTCGTCCAGACGGGCAAAAAGAAACCGACAGTCTGAGAGGAAGAAGTACTGCACCAACGGACCAATCAGAGCATCCGCAGAGCCGCAAGATCACCAGGACGCGACCTTTAACCTGAAAAACACAGAGACGAGAGTGTGAGCAGCATAGAAAAGCAGGTCAGACTGAGGTTTCACTCCTGCTGTCGGGGTCAAACTCCAGCAGACGGACGGATGGACAGAAACAGGAAGTTGACGGTGATTTGGGCGTGACTGAGTCAGCGACACACCCACCGACCTGCACTAAAATAAACGCCTTCTTTCTTTCTTCCTCTGCTGCTAACCTCCTTTTTCATCTGCCAACCATGGCAAGGTGCGTTTGAGTTATTAGCACACTGGTCCCACCTGCTCCGCTGGTGTGTGTGTGTGTGTGTTTATTAAGTGGGTGTGTCCCAGCTGAGCACACATACGAAAGCCAAGATCAGCGAGTTGTTGATAAAGACAAATAAAAAAGCTGTGACTCACCAAAACTCATGTCACTCCTCGTTTATTTAAAGCTGCCGTGAACTTCAAAAAGATCTTTTTATAATTTTATCGTGTTTATATCCTTTTATTATATCATATAGTCCCATTTTTCATTTAGGAGTGTACAGAAATTGATTGAACAAAATGTGACGGTAGATTTTGGGATGATCCAGCCCAGCAATGCTCCGTCAGATTCCACCAAGTTTCTCTCAGCCTTTAAAGGACTATTCTGATGGTTATGCAGTCAGGACTCACAGGCAATGTGCAGGTTTAAAGGAAAGGTTTAGGAAAGGAAAATGTCATCATCACAACACAGCCTGATGTTCAGAGCCGTGATGAGCTAAAACATCTTTTAATATCAGCTCTGGCTTTCATAGGAATGCTCACCCAACCTTTTTTGCACATATATATTGATAAATTAGAAAATTAATTAAAAATTACATGTATTTTACATTATTAGTAATGATTTGTCAAAGCATACTATAAATTTTAAGTTTTTCTAAGTTACAAGCAGCCAGAGGTTTTTATTCTTCTATTTACACTGAGAATAAACATTTTGTTGACTATATTTATCAGTAAAACTGATGTTATCTTCAAGTGTTTATGCAGTTGAAACAGGGACAGCTGATGCATTCAAAGACACGAGGATGTTTGAGATTTGAGAGCCAGCAACTAACAGCAATGTCTTTAAAACATCAATCAACTTATTTTTTCAATAAATACCAAACGTTGCTTGCATAAGATATTAAAACTGAGTTAATAACACACACACACACACACACAGAAAGCCTGATCACTCTCTCTCTGGATATATTACACTTTTGATGATGGACACCATGGAGACAGACAGACGTGTGATGGTGTACCAACTGTCCATCAACCCGAGATGAAATCCTGTCCACCTCAACAAACCAATCCCTCTGCCTGTCTCCATGGAGACGTTCAGGAGAGCCCATGGTAACGTGATACACTAAAGGATGCTGGGTAAGGATCCAGTTACTCCCAGTAAAGGCTCATTCTGTGAATTTCATGCTTCTGAGCTGACTCGCTTTGCTCTGACACACCAGAACAAATGCCTCCAGCCAAAAACAAACATAACAACACTCAGACACTTAAAGGCAGCATGAGAAATTCTAAGAAACCTTCTGCTCAGTGAAAATATCAAGCGTTTGTGTCTCACCCCAAAATCAAAGAGCAACAGATTCTCCCATGACTGATCAGCTGTTTATGCTTTCATCATCCATAAAATTCTCATAAAGAAAACACCTGAAAGCATAAAAATGTTGCCAAACAAATGTTAAATGATCTCACTTTCTCTCTGTAGACAACAGACAAAACTATTATCTTCTTTTTCTATCAATGTAACCTATTAGTTGTCTATATAAACTACTATCATCATTTTAAAATCAAATGTGTAAAATAGATTTATCATGCTAATTCATTGCACAGTGGTAACATGACAATTCACTCGTGATCCTGATCTTGAGGTAATTAAATTACTTAAAATATGAAACAGAAATAAAAATTCTACTTTAATTTAAAAAAAGGATTATATATATATAATCCTTTATATGTTTTTATTTATAAAACATTTTACTTGAATTTTAAAAAAAGGATTATAAACATAATATTTATATATATATATATAATATATATATATATATATATATATATATATATATATATATATATATACATACATACACACATGTATAACATGCATGCACTGCAATTTATTTATTTTTTCTTACCTACTAACATATATGCTGATATAAATATATAAGCAAATACTCCACAGACTTTAAGGTTACAGGTCAGAATTGACTATGTGCAGGTTTTATTTACTTATTTCTACATGAAAGTAATACCTGATTAAAAATCTGTCATGTTTGGTGGTTTTGCTGACATGCTGAAATGATTCTGCAGCGTTTGCATCCTGCAGTAACCTAATAAACAGTCCAATAGCCTTCATTCACAGCAGCCCGGTAAAGCTGCTTATTAAATCACTAACTCTTTCTTGACAGGATGAATTTAAACATCCCAGTTGAATAAGCATCTTCATATAACGTCAGAATAACTGAATGTTTGGATTTTAAGGGTTGAACGTATCTGTCAACAGCGCAGTGACAGCTAGCGCCTGGTTAGCCGCGTTAGCTGACAGCTAGCTTGTGTGTCGTTATTGAAAGGTTTAGCATGCTAACGTTAATTGGTTACTGTACGGGAAACAGACGGTTAACGCTGAACAGAAAACCGGCTGTTATCTGATACTGAGCGCATGAAAGATGCAGAAGTAGCGTCTCTGCTGTGTGCTAGCTTGTTTTCCGATGCTACATGAAGATAACGTTGACGGGTCATTTAAATTAGCTACCGAGCTAGCCGACTAGCTAATTGTTTTCGCTTCTGTGGGGACATTTAAACATTTCTGTTTGCTGTGACAGCGATGTCAGTCTTAAATAAACCCACTGTTTAATACGATATCTACAATGAAACGTTTTTATACATCAATTAGTGTGCTGTTGGATTAATATTACCAATTAGAAGAACCCCTTGCTTCCATTATCGGCCACAGAATTAAGCCTTAAATTACAGTAAAACAATACTGAGAACTTCTAACAAATCGCTGAAATGTAACAAATATAACATCACAACACATTTAAATACTTTTGAGTGCCTCACTTTGTGGTACATTTGGTCCAAATTCTGCAGATAGACGAAGGAAAAAAACGCGACTGTGCAATGTCCGATAATGCACACATGCAGGAGCGATTTATTTGCAGATAAGCTAGCTGGCTAAGCAAGCTATCTTAATTAACAACAATATCATCTGTAAAAAAAATCGTGAGCTTACCGTTTGTCGGTGTTGACAGTGGTCGGGTCAGTCTGTCGTCCTTTCGGTTACGTAATTTAGTGAAAAGATAAACAAACAAAAAAAATAAATAAGGAGAGACGCTGTGAGAGCTTGTTGACGCAGGCTTGTCCAACTGACGGAGGGTCGTTCAGGTGCAGCTCGGAAACTGGAAAATCAGCATTATTCTCTTCTTTTTATGGTCGCAATTTACTTGTAAGTATAATACTGCCCCCAGTGTGAAAAACATAAAGCGCAGATTTAATAGCGACTTCAGACAGCGGCACAGCGTAGAAACAAGAAAAATATAAACGCTATTCTGTTCCATTTACAGCCCTCTTATCCTCCAACACCAAAGAAACCCGAAAGAAACCTTAATCTTTAATCCTTACACCTCTGAGTTAGATCTTTCTGTGCCAAGCTCAGAATTTATTAATCATTAATTTGTACGTTTTCATGTTATTTTATACTTTAAAATATACAATATACAACATACATAGTTTGTTTAATAAGTGAATTTAAATAGAAAGGATCCTTATACAGTTGCATGAAGGTATTTATCGATCACAGAATCATGGCTGAGTTTTCTTGTGCATGCTGTAAACTCAATCAATAAATGTAATAAATAAATAAATTTAAAAAAATCATACATGCTGTACTGATTGTTTCGTATGGAATTCATTCAGGAATATTTCCACTAGAAGGCAGCATTGCACAAAATTGGAGACGAAGAAAATCAGATATGATGGACTGAAGTAATACTTATTAAAGTTTTACAATTGATTTACAACTATTATTCCTGATTATATTAATATGTTAATTTTAATATTATTTAAAGTCTTAAAGTATGCCATTAATTACCTTCTTCAGTTTGATTATTTCCATATTTTTTGTATATTTGACTTTAAAAAAAAAAAAAAAANAAAAAAAAAAAAAAAACTTCTTTAAGATTTCCATAAATCTAAAATATCAGCAGTGAAACTGTAAGGTGAGGAACTCTGAGTCATGAGAGTTGAATAGTTTATCACTCACACACACACACACACACACACACACACACATTCCTGCGTGCTGTGGGTGGAGTTTCTCTGCGGTTTAAATGCGCGTGTCACGCCGCGCACGGAACTCCGCGGCTCCGCACAGAGCAGCAACAAGCATTTAATCTGCAGATATGAGAGAGATTTGAGCTTTAAAGGAAAAACTTTCGGCTGCTGCTTTGATTCTGAGGATCTGAGGAGTTTTCAGGTAAGATGAGCTCTGATTCTAATATTTTAAGTATTTCATCCTTATTGATATTTTCCCAGGAATGAATAAAAATAAAAATGTAATGTTTGACCTCACAAAGGATTCTCCATTTAAAGTCTACAATAATTATATGACATCTTATAATGTCCCTCGTACAGCGAGGAAACCATATATAATAATAAAAAAATAAATAAATAAAATGTAATATTTTCTCAGTTTTAAACTCAGAACCACATAAAAGTCTTTATAAAGCGAAAATGATTTTTTCTTAAACTAATGGAATGAAAAATTTAAAATCATAATTTACGATAAAGAACTGGAAAGAGTTTAAAACTTTATTAAATAAATAAATAACAACATCTAACTCTAAATATTTTAAAAGGACTTACACAGTTCTGTATATACTGACTCCACATATATTGTACAATACATGCTGGTATATTGTTGAATTGTAAGAAGGTATGACAAAATGACTGCAAAGAAAACATAACTTTATGGTAACGTATAGTTATGCTGATGTAATGTATTACATAAAGTTTACTCTTCTTATTTAGACCAGTAATTTTCCTGCTTTATCAGCAGCTTCCTCCTACATTAAGTCCTGCCAATCCATGGAGACGCCATGATTGGCGTCTCCATGTTTGGCATTAAGAATACATTTTTCTGCATGTTTATCAGAAAAAGAAGAATGTGTTTATTGGCTGAAGATGAGCTGTTTTAAAAACCCAGCGGTGGTCTGAGCTGGACCTGATCCTGATTTTTTTTTTTTTTTTTNTTTTTTTTTTTTTTTTTTACACAATAATAATAATGGTAGTAAATGTACTTCTTCAGTCAGATTTGACCTTCAAAGTGTCAGAGTCATAAGAAAACAAAAGTTGGTCATACGTGTGATACTCAGAGGTGGAAAGTAACTAACTACATGTACTGGTACCTTCCATTTTTGCAGACTTTCTACCTTTGCTCTACTTTTCCCTCCTCTTTGTCTTCCAGGCTTTAGTTGGGCAGAAGAAGGTTAGATGATTCTTCAGAGGGAGATCATGAGCCGATCAGGAAGACCAGACCCTTCATGACAAGTCTAAGGGCCAGCTGACCTCTGACCTTCACACCATGGATGCCCGTCTGCAGGCCGACCCTCAGCTCCACTACAGGGTCAACGGGGCCAGCCGAAACTCCGGACTAAGCGTGAGTCTTACAAAACTATTGTGTTTCATAGTAACTGCGTGATCAGGATAATCTGATTTAAGTTTTCTGGTACTTTTAGTTTATTTCTTAGTATAACAACAGAAACAAGGCATTAAGGCTCAGAGCCTAAAATCATTTTTGCAATTGTAGTTTCCAGGAAATGTATTTTTGGACTTAAATTCTGAACTTAAAAACCCTCCAAAATTTGTGATACGATGTCTTGACCCAACAATGAAACTAAACTCTTCTTTAATACGAGTACTTTTACTTGTGGGATCTTTCTGTCCTTCCTTTCCCCCTTTTTTCTTTCTTTCTACCTTACTTCTTTCCTTCCACTCTTAATCAAATGATCACCAAATGACACCAAAACTGTGGATATTCAGTTTTTTTCTCCTAAACTCTACTCTTCTTTACTCTGTGTACTTTTACTTTTTGATATATTCACTTTACTGCTAATACTTCTTTACAAAACTGAAAGTCTGAATTCAGGACTTGTTCCATTGTGGTATTGTTTGTTCCCTTTGTTTTTGGAATTTTCCACAAATGAGTGTCAGCATCTGATGTAAGATGGAAGAGGAAACTGACACCTTATTTGTTGTGGGAACAGGTGAAATGCTACGTGTTTTAAGGTGGTATTGTCGTATTGTTTGGCTGGATGCGATGACCACAGATGTCTGATGCTTATTGTTCAAACTGAAATTCACCTCTGACAGCGCTGCGTTTGCACAATGCCAGCTATCATGCCAGACGCAGAGAAGTTACACCTGTGGAGCAGCTTAACCTCAGCGTGCCTCAAGGATGACTTTGAGTATCAACACACAATGCCGCTGAACTGGTTCTGCTGCAGTTTTCTGGGTCCTGAGCTGCGTTTCCACAATAGAATCATTCTCTGAGTCCTGCAGAAACCGGCCGATCAGTCTTTATCTACCAGCAGTTTCAGCTGGGTGTGTGTGTGTGTGTGTGTGTGTGTGTGTGTGTGTGTGTAATCACAGAAACCTTGTTGTGCCTCTCCTCGGCACTTATCATAACATTTGTGTCAGTGACATCACTATGGCAACCACAGCCTGAAGGTCATATAACCTTGAAATAGCACAAAGAGGCACCTTCCATTCAGGATGATCGCAGTAAAACGGTGTAACAATCAAATATTTCACTGCAGTACTACACTGTGTGTAATGTGTACATTCAGAAGGAGGAAGTAACTGTACTTAAAGGACCATACCTGTGGTTTTGCATGTTTGAGCCCAATAAATACAACCCACACATGTTATGTTACTGCCAATCATTATCCAAAACATTCTACAGGAGCAAATAATATTATAATTGTTTTTCCTACCTTCCAGACTGTCATTGGTTTCAGTTCATTCCAGTATAAAAATCAACTTGTACAAACTTGAAATGTGCTTCAGATATGTAATAACACAACGTCTAGTAAATTTTTTTTGTCAGAGTAACTTAGGTCCCACTTGAAAAAGAGATTTTCATCTCAATGAGTTTTTTTACCTGGTAAAATAAAGGTCAAATAAAATAATTTAACTGATCCAACACAGAGCTACATGGAAGAAAATGTATGTCTCCGCCAGGAAATATAGTCCCTNATTTAACTGATCCAACACAGAGCTACATGGAAGAAAATGTATGTCTCCGCCAGGAAATATAGTCCCTGGAGAAGATGGCTATTACAAAGAAGTTAAAAACAACCTGTCCCTTCTACTTTTGGACATGTTAGTAAGGTGAAACACTGAATTTTAAGGTACATATATCACCTGAATATTTGATTTAGAGAGATTCAGGGATCTGGCACAATTACAGGAAAACTAAAATATAGTTTTATATTTTGGAAAATGATTGGCAGTAATGTAATGTGTATGCAGCTAGTATTCATTGACAATAAATCACCAGCATGGTCCTTTAAGCACAATTTTAATGTCCTGGTACTCGTTGGAGGAGGAAGTACTTCACTCCTTTATTAAGTAAACAAAGTAATACCCTAATGGAAAACTTTATAAGCAAAGGCCCTGAAATAAACGCTGAATGTAAAGCAAACGTGAAAAACTCACTTTTAAAAAGGTGAAACTGCTCCTTTATCTGGGCTGAAAAAGTCCTCAGTGTCAGAGAAAATAAAAGACAGGAAGACAGCGCCGTTACCGGACGCCTCATGGTATTGTTTCTGTGTGAAGCAGGACAGGTGAAAGTGAGGCCAGGATGGAGACTCAGGAAAGAGGGCGGGGCACTTACAGGTTTGGATCATTCCAGTAGGAGAGGAGGGGCGTTTTTGAGTCAAATTAGTATGGGAAAGAAGTTTGGAGGGTTGGGATGAGGAACAAACAGGCCTGTGTTCTGTGTACACACCTCTACTGTGTGAGAAACACAGCTTGACACACCAAAAGTGGAGTTTTCAGTAAAATCATGAAGTTTCAAGTACAAACGACGTGACGAAAATGGAAAAAATACTCCACTGTTTATAACTCTGACATCCAAAGTAAAAAAAAAAAGCAGTAAAGCAATACAATGTATTGAAGTATCACAAATAAAAGTAGTGAAGAAGAATAGATTTAAGTTTCCTTTTCAAACTTGTTTTGCCAGTTTTGGTGGATTTACATGATTTTAGATCAGCTGATGTAGGAACACATGAAGGAGGAAGAAGAGGAAACAAAGATGGATGAAAGGAAGAAAGAAAATAAATAAAGACATAAACAATGTTGGAAAAAAAATATATAGAAAATCTTGTCCAGCTTAAATAAGTTCTCTTCTAAAAGTCATTACATTGGGCAAAACATTTGGAGATATAATGATTTTACCCAACAACCAGATTCTGCAAAGTAACTAGTAAGTACGCTGATAGATAATGGTGGGGAAAAAGTAAAAAGTCTGCAGTAATACTCCAGTAAAGTACCAGTACCTCAGACAGTAATTGTACTTCGTTACTTTGCACCTTTTGATGAATTCCGGTATTTTCTTACCTTCTTTTGTGGCTGACAGGAGGATGATGAGCTGCAGTTTCTCAGTCAGGACGTCCAGGAATCTCTCCAGTTCTTTGAGAACACCATCAGATCTCTGGAGAACAGTTTGGAGGACGAGACGCCGGACATATCCAGGATGGTGAATCCTCCGCTGAGCAGCAGCAGTCCGGTCGAGGAAGTCGATGGACCCCAGGCATCTAGCGTCACCATGCCCTCCTTCCCTGACAAACCTGCCAGTCCCAAAGATCAGGATATTATAAACCTGGTCCAACCAGAACCAGACCTGCTCCAGCCCAAGAAACCAGTTCTTAGTCCCATCAAGCCAGGTAGTGTCCCACTCCTCTTACGCCAACAAGTCCTTTAGAAAATTTGCATGAATCTGTCAAGTGATGTTGATGAGTTTTAATCTTTAAAAATTTTCCCTTTCAGATTTTCAGAGTATGGCGGTGCCTCCTGAGAGCCATTTTGAGATAAAGCTGAGGAATGATCCGACAGATGGCTTGCCTTCAGAGTACAACCCTCCTCTTCCTGGAGGTGGGTACGGACCAACAGACAGCCACTCCTCCTTTCATCCCCGAGGCTCTATCCCCACCCCAATCCTCATCGCTCAGAAGATCGCAGAAAGCAAAGCAGGTCGAACCAGCAATTTCTGTCCTTCCCCGCTTCTTCGATGTCGGAGTTTTGAGTCAGACAAAACGGAGAGCTACAGAAACCCTCCAGTCAAACAGGGTCCTCCTACCCCCACAAAACTTGTCCGCTTCCCAGCCAACATCAATGTCGTCATGGGCAGCAAGGAACACCACCAGTCGCTTCCTAACGTGAGCATCGAGGAGAGGTGGGCGCAGATGCTGGCCAACCTTCCAGGAGCATCACACCCTCTGATGCTGGAAGACTCTCCGCTGGTATGGAAGACCCGAAACATTCCCACTCGAAGTGTTTCCTTCAGGGATCCAACGCCAGACAAATCCAGGATGGAGGCACTGTCCAAGCTGGGCCTGACTCGGAATTGTGCCTTGTCTGGGGGTATATCTTTCCCTGTCAACTCAGACACCTCTCCACCTCGTAGCACAGGTGAAGAAACCAGCAGCAAACTTCCAGAAACTAGTGTCTCCACACCAGCAGAAAGGCCCAAGCTCCCGGTGACGAGTATGTCCACGCCAGCGGAAACCAGCTCCAAATATCAGTGGGATAATGTCCCCACAACTCCAGAAACCAGCAGCAAAGGTCTGTGGGCTAATATTTCTACACCAGCAGAGACCAGTCCCAAACCTCTGATGGCTTGTGTTTCTACACCAGCAGAGACTAGTCCCAAACTTCAGGTGGCTAGTGTTCCTGTTCCAGCTGAGACCAGTTCCAAATTTGCATGGACCAGTGTTTCTACACCGGCAGAAACTAGTCCCAAACTTCAGGTGGCTAGTGTTCCTGTTCCTGTTCCAGAGGAGACCAGTTCCAAATTTCNACTAGTCCCAAACTTCAGGTGGCTAGTGTTCCTGTTCCTGTTCCAGAGGAGACCAGTTCCAAATTTCCATGGACCAGTGTTTCTACACCGGCAGAAACCAGTCCCAAATTTCCAATGGCTAGTGTTCCTGTTCCAGTGGAGACCAGTTCCAAATTTACATGGACCAGTGTTTCTACACTGGCAGAAACTAGTCCCAGACTTCAGGTGGCTAGTGTTCCTGTTCCTGTTCCAGAGGAGACCAGTTCCAAATTTCTGGTGGCTAGTGTTCCTGTTCCAGCAGAGACCAGTTCCAAATTTCCATGGACCAGTGTTTCTACACCAGCAGAAACCAGTCCCAAATTTCCAATGGCTAGTGTTCCTATTCCAGTGGAGACCAGTTCCAAATTTCCGGTGGCTAGTGTTCCTGTTCCAGCAGAGACCAGTTCCAAACTTCCATGGACCAATGTTTCTACACCGGCAGAAACCAGTCCCAAACCTCTGATGGCTAGTGTTCCTGTTCCTGTTCCAGCAGAGACCAGTTCCAAATTTCCATGGCCCAGTGTTTCTACACCGGCAGAAACTAGTCCCAAACTTCCAATGGCTAGTGTTCCTGTTCCAGTAGAGACCAGTTCCAAATATCTGGTGGCTAGTGTTCCTGTTCCAGCAGAGACCAGTTCTAAACTTCCATGGACCAGTGTTTCTACACCAGCAGAAACTAGTCCCAAACTTCCAATGGCTAGTGTTCCTGTCCCAGGGGAGACCAGTCCCAAACCTCTGATGGCTAGTGTTCCTGTTCCTGTTCCAACAGAGACCAGTTCCAAATTTCCATGGACCAGTGTTTCTACACTGGCAGAAACTAGTCCCAAACTGTCAGTGAAGAATGCTACCACATCATCTCAGAGCCATTTTCACCCAGAGAGAGGAACAGAAACTGTGTCGACAGAGTTGTCTGGCAGCTTTAGGGTTAAAACCCCACAGCCGTGCCCCTCATCTCCAACAGCCCCACAGATCAGCTATTACCCACCACCTCCGACCTCCCCTCCACCTGACGTGGAATTCAACAGCTATGGAGGGAAATCCATCACAGTTAATCATCTAGTTTCCTCCAGGAGTGAAAACGTGGTTTCACCAAACAGCCATGACCCCCAGTGTCTTCCACCTGCACTGGCGAACCCTAGTGACTTCAATACCTACGGCGGAAAGAGCAAAGTGATGACCCCTATAGCCAGGAACGACCTCCCAGACATCCTCAGCTCCCACATTGACAAGAGCCAGACGCTGCCGTCACCTGCCAAACTGGAAATGCTGCCTGTCGAGCTCAACAGTTATGGAGGAAAGAGTCGAA
>VXCM01006925.1:0-24350 GCA_014773175.1 Lucifuga dentata
GTTTATAATTGTAGAGATGTTTGGTCTTTGGATGAATTTGTTGTTTTATGGCTCAATTTCTCTTTTTGCTCAATTTCTTGCATTTTGTGGCTCAATTTCTCCGCGTGGCTCAATTTTTTGCATTTGGCATTTTTCTCACGGATGAATTTCTTGCATTTTATGGACGAGTTTCTCGCAATTTGTGGACACATTTCTCCTGGATAAATTTCTTCCATGGATGATTTTGTCCCAATATATGGACTCATTTCTCGCAATTTCTGGACACACTTCTCTCGGATGAATTTCTCGCATTTGACATTTCTCTCATGGATGAATTTCTCCCAATTTATGGACGCATTTCTCTCGGACGAATTTCTCTCATTTAATGGACAAAAATGATTGAAGTGGCCCAATTTGGCAGCTATTAAAAATAATTAAAACTTCAACTACTTTATAACTGACTTGGAAAAAAATTGGCAGTAAACAATGACATTGATATATAATCCAAAAAATTTAAATTGGCAAATTTTGGTGAAAATTTGAATTGTGAGCCAGGATGGCAAGTAATGTTAATTAGTCCAAATTTATGCCTCCCAAAATCCAACCCCGCGTCCTCGCCGTGGGAGGTGGAAACAGGCAAAGTACAGGTTTGCCAGACAAGGTGAGTTGTAGCAGGTAGCTTACCTTGTTGCTGTGGTTGCCATAGAGACCTGTCTGGATTCACCTGGAAATGTTCTGGCAAATGGGGCTCTGGTGAAACTGAGTGGGCCAAACCCACCCAGTGGATAAAAATGACTGATACTTTATTTGTGCAGAAATTAATTTTTTTTTCCAGTGTTGTAGGTAAACTAATAAAGTGATTTTTGCACTATAATTTATTGGCATAAAATTGTCAGCCTTGTGACTCATTTGTTTTAAGATACTCTGCAGTGGCATCCCGAACAATGCTAAACTCTTCTCAGATTTCTACATTTATGGAACAAATCACTTGTATGGACAGTGTCAAAATAGGCCACATGCACTTTGTGTTTTTATATAAACTGGTAACCTGTCATCCAGAACTTACTTGCTGTTTTGCAGAGTATCATTCTTGCTTCTCAAGTTGCTAAATATTATGTTTCAGCTTTCCAGGCTGACTTGGTGTGCTTGCATTAGAGGTGCTTTAACCAGCAGCAGCCTGAGCTTTATGTTCCTGTAGGATGTTGCAGCAAGCTCACACCAAACTCCTGTGGTGTATCATGGTAACGCATCCATTCTGTACATGGAAGTACCAGGTTCAAGTCCTGGCAGGAGTCTTATTGTCTTGGCAACATTTCTGTTAGTTTACCGAAGTACAAATATGGCTTGAGAGTTTTTTGTTTGTTTGTTTGTTTTAAGATGTTGTAGAAATAAAATTGTCAAGTTTAGAAAATCATGATGCAGCAACAATACTTGCAGAACTAACAAGCACATTCTGGATCATTGTTAAATATATACTTTGTGTAGAACGTAATGGTATAGTACCTTTTTTGAGTGGCATGGTGTGATCTGTAAGAACCAGTGCAGATTGACTGAAGATTGCCTCCATTATAAAGGATTAGCATATGTTGTTCACAAATCTCTTCATGGCTGCATCTCCCACAGCAATGTCAGTTAANTAAAGGATTAGCATATGTTGTTCACAAATCTCTTCATGGCTGCATCTCCCACAGCAATGTCAGTTAACTACAAAAACTTCAGCGCTATTCAGGTGACAAAATGTAAACCGATCGGCCTGAGGGTGGCGCTATAATAAGAAATTCAAAAATTTTGCATATATTGGCCTATAACTTTTGAACCGCAAGTCCTAGAATCAAAATTCTTTTTACCTTTGATTGGAACTATACATATCTATCCATAAAGGCCACACCCATTTATGCCTGACTAGATTTTCTGCCATTTTGAATTGTTTCTGAAGCAGTTTTGGCTCAGTCATCACCAAAATTTGCATATGACATGTTTGGACCAAGCCAAAAAAAAAATACCATTTTAGATTTTTTGATATTCTTACTGTTTTGCTGCAATTGGCTGACAAAGTTGTAGTCGTGGCTAATTTTACAAAATGTGGTATATCTCCTGAAGGAATTAATCTCATGTAACCAGACTTGGTGNCGTGGCTAATTTTACAAAATGTGGTATATCTCCTGAAGGAATTAATCTCATGTAACCAGACTTGGTGGACATGTTAAACACATCTGGAAAAAACTGAGTCATCAACCAATCGAAATTCTTTTTTTCCCTGGATCTATGTGCATCCAATGGTAGCCAAACTCTTTCCCCACGACTAGATTTTCTCCCATTTTGAACTGTTTCCGAAACAGTTTTTTCGTATCTCCTGCCTCCAATTTTGGCTCAATCATCACCAAAATTTGCATGTGGCATGTCTGGCCCAAGCCAGAAAACAGTACCATTTCAGTTTTTTGATACTCTGAATCATTTTGCTGCAATTGGCTGAGAAAGTTGTAGGCATGGCTAATTGTACATGTGGTATATCTCCTGAAGGAATTAGTCTACTATAACCAAACTTGGTGGACATGTTCACATCTGCATCATATGAATCATATGTTGACCTGATGGGGGCGCTATAACACCCACAGTAAACTGTCATCAATAACTTCTAAACCGTAGATCGTAGAATCAAAATTCTCTTTTCTCTGTATTCCTTGGGCTAAGATGCATCTATAATTTAAGCCACACCCCTTTCCAACTCGTAGCTTGTCCACCATTTTGAATTTTTTGCAAATTTTGGTTTAAGCATTTCTTCCTCAAACATTGTAAAAACTACAGCAACTAAAACTTAACAGATTGGTTCAACATCTCACCCACTACTCAGGAAAAAAATATGCGGATTGGCCTGAAGGTGGTGCTGCAACAAGCATGCTTACATTTTAGTCCATAACTTATTTTACCTTACTATAGCCTTCCTATACACTTAATATAGTCTTACTATACAATTACTACAGTCTTATTATACAATTAATATAGTTTTAGTATAAGTAACTATACACTTAATGTAGTCTTGCTATACACTTACTATATTCTTACTATACACTTACTACAGTCTTACTTTACACTTATTATAGTTTTAGTACACACTAACTATACTCTTACACGTACTATAGTAAGACAACAGTAAGTGTATAAAAAGACTATAGTATTGTATACTAAGTGTGTAGTAAGACTATGGTAATAATAACTTTATTTATATAGCACCTTTAAAAACAGAGTTTACAAAGTGCTTTGACAGGCAAAGCAATACAGTATAACAGCAGAAAGCCAAACAGACAGGCAAAACAAGAGCAGGACAAAATTCAGGAAGAGTTCAGTTAAGCTACCAATAAAACAAGAACACAAATGATAAACAAGGGAATAGGTAAAAACTAAAATATAAAATAAATAAAAGCCAATAAAACACTATAAATGAACATATAAATAAACAACATATATGGATAAGACAATAAAAGCATGAAAAAAGGACAATTTAAGGATGACATGACATAAAAACAAGTCTATAAGAATGGGTTTTAAGAAGAGATTTAAAAGAAGACACTGAATCTGCATCCTTATCTCCTCAGGCAGGTCGTTCCAAAGTAGAAGGGCCCTGATGGCAAAAGCACGGTCACCTTTGGATTTAAGCCTCGACTTTGGAACAGCCAGAAGGGTCCCACCCGAGGATCTAAGGCTGCGAACTGGCTCATATGGAGTCAACATTTCAGTAATGTAAGATGGAGCCAGACCCAGGAGTGCTTTAAAAGTGATTAATAAAACCTTAAACTCAATTCTAAATCGAACAGGGAACCAGTGGAGGGAAGCCAGGATTGGGGTAATGTGATCTCGTCTATTAAAACCGGTGAGAAGCCTAAGTAAGGGTGTAGTAAGACTATAGCAAGTGTATAGTAAGACTATATTAAGTGTATAAAAAGATGATAGTGTGTAGTAAGTGTAAAGTAAGATTATAGTAAATGTATAATAAGGCCATAGTAAGACTATAATAAATGTATAGTAAGTGTATAGAAAGGCTACAGTAAGTGTGTTAAGACTATGTTAAGTGTGTAGTAAGATTATAGTAAGTGTATACTAAGAATATAGTAAAACTATAGTAAGTGTATAGTAAGATTATAGTAAATATATAGTAAGGCTATAGTAAGTGTATAGTAAGACCAGTCCCGGCGGCAGAGCAAATTAATTGGCAGGGCATTTGATGTTGATGGGCGGGCATCACGATCAGATTGGCTTATTGACCGGGGGGAAGGTCGCGAAAACTCAGCATTTATTTTAATCACTCAGAGGTCGATTTCGCGTACCCAACATAACGTTTTATGTTGAACTCGGCATGCATCTTTGTTGTACCTCAAACTGAATCCTTAACCAGAATTGTATAATAAGTGTATAGTAAGGCTATAGTAAGTGTATAAAAAGACTATTAATTGTATAGTAAGTGCATAGAAGGCTATCCTAAGTGCATAAAAAGACTATAGTAGTTGTATAGTAAGACAAATATAAGTGTATAGTAAGACAATAATAGGTGTATAAGACTATAGTAAGTGTATAAAAAGACTATAGTAAGTGCATAAAAAGACTATAGTAAGTGCATAGTAAATGCCATAGTAAGTGTATAGTCTTACTATACACTTACTATAGTCCTACTACAGTCTTACAATACACTTACTATAGTCTTACTATACACTTTAATATAGTCTTTTTATGCACTTACTATTGCCTTTTTATATACTTAGTCTGACCATACACTTACTATACACTTACAATAGTCTTACTACACACTTACTATAGTCTGACTATACACTTACTATAGTCTATACACTTACTATAGTCTTACTATACACTTACTGTAGTCTTATACGCTAACTATAGTCTTTTTACACACTTACTATAGTCTTACTATACACTCACTATACACTTACTATAATCTTACTATACACTTACTATAGCCTTACTATGTACACACTATGGCATTTACTATACACTTACTATAGTCTTATTATACACCTTATTATACACATATTAGTCTTACCATACAATTGCTATAGTCTTTTTAGACACTTAAAATATTACTGTACACTTATTATAGTCTTACTATACACTTACTACACACTTACTATAGTCTTACTGTACACTTACTATAGTCATTTTATACACTTACGATAGCCTTCTATACACTTACTACAGTATTACTATACAATAAATATAGTCTTTTTATACACTTACTATAGCCTCATAATACACTTATTATAATCTTACTACACACTTACTATAGTCTTTTTATATACTTACTATAGTCTTACTGTACACTTACTATGGTCGTACTATAGTCTTACTATACACTTACTATAGACTTACTATACACTTACTATAGTCTTAGCACACTTACACACACTTTTTATATACTTATTATTGTCTTACTATACACTTACTATAGTCTTACTATATAGTCTTACTATACATTTACTGTAGTCTTACTATAGTCTTACAATACACTTATATTAGTCTTACTATACAATTACTATTGTCTTTTTATACAGNCTTACTATAGTCTTACAATACACTTATATTAGTCTTACTATACAATTACTATTGTCTTTTTATACAGTTACTATAATGTTACTATACACTTATTATAGTCTTACTATACATTTACTATAGTCTTATACACTTACTATAGTCTTACTATACACCTACAATAGTATTACTATACACTTACTATAGTCTTACTAGACACTATAGTCTTTTTATATACTTACTATAGTCTTACTACGGACTTATACGTTTACTATGGTCTTACTATACACTTACTATAGCCTTACTATATAGTAAGTGTATAATAAGACAATAAGTATATAAAAAGTCTATAGTAAGTGTGTAGTAAGACTATAATAAGTGTATAAAAAGTCTATAGTAAGTGTATCCTAAGAGTATATTAAGTGTGTAGTAAGTGTATAGTAAGACTATAGTAGGTGTATAAAAAGACTACAGTAAGTGTGCTAAGACTATAGTAAGTGTATAGTAAAACTATAGTAAGCCTATAGTAAGTGTCTAGTAAGAATATAATAAGTTTATAGTAAGACTATAGTAAGTGTATAATAAGTCTATAGTAAGACTATAGTAAGTGTATGGTAAGACTATAGTAAGTATATAATAAGACTATAGTAAGACTATAGCAAGAGTATGGTAAGACTATAGTATGACTATAGTAAGTGTATAGAAAGACTATAGTAAGTGTATGGTAAGACTATAGTAAGTATATAATAAGACTATAGTAAGACTATAGCAAGAGTATGGTAAGACTATAGTATGACTATAGTAAGTGTATAGAAAGACTATAGTAAGTGTATGGTAAGTCTATAGTATGTAATAAGACTATAGTAAGACTATAGTAAGTGTATAGTAAGACTATACCTACTGTATAGAAAGACTATAATAAGTGTATAGTAAAACTATAGTAAGTGTATAGGCTATAGTAAGTGTATAGTCAGACTATAGTAAGTGTATTGTAAGACTATAGTAAGACTATAGTAAGTGTATGGTAAGACTATATAGTAAGACTATAGTAAGTGTATAGTAAGACAATAAGTATATAAAAAGCCTACAGTAAGTGTGCTAAGACTATAGTAAGACTATAGTAAGTGTATAAAAAGACTATAGTAAGTGTATACTAAGACTATAGTAAGTGTGTAGTAAGACTTGTAAGTGTATAGTAAGACTATAGTTAGTCTATAGTAAGACTATAGTAAGTGTATAACAAGACTATAGTTAGTCTATAGTAAGTGTATAGTAATACTTTAAGTGTATAAAAAGACTATAGTAATTGTATGGTAAGACTAATATAAGTGTATAAGTCTATAGTAAGTGTATAATAAGACTGCAGTAAATGCATAAAAAGACTATAGTAAGTGTATAGTAAGACGATAGTAAGACTATAGTAAGTGTATAGTCAGACTATAATAAGTGTAGAAAGGCTATAGTAAGTGTAAAAAAAGACTATATTGTGTAGTAATACTATAGTAAGTGTATAGTAAGACTATAGTAGGTGTATAAAAAGTTTTCAATCATTCTGATTGAACTTCTCCAATTGAAGTTGGGAGGAGTTATGCCATGAGTCATGTGATGTCTTTAAACTAATAAACTAATAGTAATTATTATTATTATAATTATAATGAGAAGGTGTAAGCTCTCACAAGAAGAGTTTTAATCACCCAAGATAAGTGATTGCACCAACTGAGTCAACATTTTCACCATTCCAAAAATCTGTATTCACATTGTACATTTTTGGACTGTGCAAAATGAATGTAGTCAGGATTAAAATAGTACTTAAAAGAAAATTGTCATCAATCAGGGATTTATTAAATTATTTTAATCACTCAGAGAAATCACCTGAAAAATGAATACATTCCCTTTGTTCAAACATAACAAATCATATCAATCAAGAATACTTACACTAATAATGATGATAATAATAATAATAATAATAATAATAATAATAATAATAATAACTACAAGCGCAATCATACCTAAAATAGACCATTATAATAAAATTACCAACATTTATGTAATATCCACTGTACAACATCCGGGAAGTTGAGGGTATGGCTTATCTGAGGGGCATGGCTTCTTTCAATAGAAATATCAAGTAAATTAAGGTAATACATCCAGTAGGCCTAATTCAAGTCAGTGATCAACTCGATAAACTGTGACACAGTAGATCAATTGTGCTGAATAGCTGCCAAGAAAAATAATTATTTCATTCCAAAAGGCTGTGCATTTATTTTAGTAACATAAATATAGATTAATCTCAAGGTCCTTTACTCCAAATATACAAATTTAATGTAATGCCATTAAATTTATTAGCGATACCCTTTAGCTTTACTTCCAAAAATGTTACTTCTAAACTTATGTAAACATTGTGCAGTTGTTTGATGAAATTCAATAACATTCCATTTCACGTTCTACTTTCATTACATTGAGTATTTGTCACACATTTTTATTTGGAACAATAGTTTCAAAGAAACACACAAAGTGTAAATTTAACAGTTTATATAGATGGGATGAGGACCAGAAATGAACCAAAGTAAAACAAGTTATGCTTCAGCATTTACTGTGCTTTTGTTTTAATGGTCACTTCCTAAAGATTGTAAATAAAAAATTTCACCAATACTTTTGGGCATTTGGTATTCAAATATTAAAAGTTCTTATGAGCAATATCTGTGTGTTCCTGGTAACACCTGAGAGTCTGACAAACACCTGAAACACAACCGCCATCATCCCACAACCAAAGGTAGATTTTCATGTTGTGTTAACTGAACTTGACCACTACAGCAAACAGGAAAAAACTTTAAAAATGGCCTTTTGACCACACAGGTTAAAATTCTAAAATAGCAATAAAGAACCAAAGGAAAATTAAGTCTGATTTTGCATCTGAGAAAATGAGAACTTTGTCAGTATTACTGTATCTCTGACAGAAAAGGAAGATGAGGGCATGATTTACTGTACCACCAAAACATGTTTAATTTGATCTTTTGAAGAAATTATGGGGTACATCATTAACTTAAAAATGTTTTCAGATAATGGATTGCAGCTTCTTGCACAGTATTACATCCCAGAATACTGTATTGCAATGCACGCTAAATAAATAAACCCATATTTCAAAAGATTACTCAGTACTGTTGAAAGCATTACTACCGGTTTGGTTACCCAACATTGACTGGATATTTGTAGAACATTTACCTGTATTCAGAAATGAGCTATATTGACCCAAATTTATTGATTTCTCACTATGGTTTCTGGATTGCAGCATTAAAGGACCATACTGGCAACAGTGCATATAAGAGCCCAATATATACAGCCCGTTTACATGTTATGTACTCTATTTCACAAAACATACTACTAGAGTGGCAGATTTTAGAATTCTTTTCCTACCTTCCAGACTGCCAGTTCATTCCAGTACAATATTAAAATCAACTTGTAGAGACCTGAAACATGATTGCGATACGTAATCCACCACAGTGAACACGATGTCTACTAAGTTTTTTGTCAAAGTAACTTTATTTAACCGCTCCAACACAGAACTGCACAGATCTGCAACAATCTGTCTCCGCCAGGAAATGTAGTCCCAGGGGAAGATGGCTTTTACCAAAAAATTAAAATGACAGTGCCTTCAACAATCATGCATAAGTGTTAGAAGGTGAAAAGTTGAATTTTAAGGTGGGTGTATCACCTGAACATTTGATTCTGAAAGATTAGAAGATTTGGAAAATTGACAGGAAAACTAAAATATGGTTTTACGTTTAGGAAAATGGTTGTCAGTAACGTAACAGGTTACTGGCAACTGAGGGGGTTGCTGACAGTTTGTACTGTATATATTGAGCTTAAACATGCAAACTTGCCAGTATGGTCCTTTAAGAATGAACCACCACAAATTCACCATGCCTAAAGGCCTACCCTTGATGTGACTACAGTTTACATGTAAGAATAAGATATACATTAAGCTATTTTATACATTTCTGGTAACATAAACATATAACTTTGTATCATTGATATTCATCTTGAAAGAAAATGTCTTTTTAAAGGCAAGAGGTTAAGATAAATTATGTCAGTTATACCATTTAATCAGCAATATAAATGATTTTGACCAACATAGAGAATTAACTAACACACTGCTTAATAATTTAAACACCTGACTACAAAACAGATAATATACAAAGTAGTTTACAGGTCATTTTGTATTGGCATTGTTGTTTTGGGCCCTGTAGCACAGACTGTAAGGCAGTCAACTCTTATGCACATATACTACATATCCCTGTTCTGTTGTTTCTGTCTCTTCCTCTCATGACTTTCATGTAATATAATGCAAAAGGCCAAATGCCGTCCTCTTCAAAAAAAGAAAAAAAAAAGAAAAGAAAAAAGAAAACAGAAGAGTCAGCAGGTTGAATTTTTTTAAAAAAAAAGGATGCCTGCTGATAAGAAAGCCATGTCAACTATTTTTGTACATTTGAATAATATCTAACAGCAAACTGACTGACTTTTCCTCGCAGTTTAAAAAGCACATGCAGAACTGCACATCTATGCTTGAGAAATATTAAACACAACAGATGATTCACTACTTGATTTAATATGATTTTTTCCAGTAGCACATAAGGTTTATAATCAATTGTCATTGAATGTATAGTGCTTTTAAAACCAATATTAAAAGGTGCCATACAGCAGAACTTCCATGAAAAAGCTAAAAAGATCAATGACTAAAGTCACTGAGATGAAGGGCTGGGAGGTCCCTACATTATCAGGCCTTGATTTTAAGCTTTTTTCAGGTTGATTGTTCCGTTTTGTGGCTGTTTAGGCTGGTTGAGACCTTCGCTATCACATAGAACTGTCAGTGAGAAAGTGTGAAAGCTGAAATTCTCCCACAGTTATTGACTGTAGATGAGCTATAGGGCTCAGTTAGTGTCACTGTTTAGAAATTATTAAAGCATTCTTTATCAAAACAATGTTTTTCCTTTAACACTGAAAATACAGTACATTCTCATTCTATTTGACTGTGTTACGATGTTGAACCCTGTTTTTCATTCATGGCACGTCTATATTATTACTAGTAGTAGTAGTAGTAGTAGTAGTAGTAGTAGTAGCAGTACTAGTAGTAGTATAATTATTATTATTATTTCATGTAAGATTAATTTACTACTGATTCGATACACTGAAATCAAAGAGTCTGTAGTTTTGACTTTGCATTGTGCATCAGAGGGAAATACTGTATAACAGTGCTTTACATTTTATTTGAAGCAGCTGTAATGTAAATTCATAGCTGTACTATAAAGGAAGCAAAAATCATATTTTGTAAGTGAAAATACCTGCACAACAATAATTTGCATCTAAATGACTTAATCAGAGTCAATATTTCTCTGTGCTTGGGCCTTTATCAGACGATTGTTTATAGCAAATTAAAACCTTTGCTCTTTGTGAAGTTGTGTCATGTTGTGCTTGTTACAAACTTTTCTACATTTACCTCCAGACAAGAAAGAAGCAAGTGTGCTGCTTGTAGGAGAGGAATCATCGTCAATCACCATCCTCATCCTCAGTGTTTTACAAATCTCTTTTTTTTTTTTTACTTCTTCTGATGAAATAAACTCTTTAGGTTCAGTATTGCCATTGTTGTGGCATTGGCTTATATTCAGTTCAACGTGCAGATGATGCACTGCACATGTTGCTCCTCATACTAATCTGATTGTCAAGTTATGGTACAGGCAAAGTTAAAATATGTGCAAAGATTTAAAGAATGGTGTGAGATGATGCCTCTGATAGTCCTGCTGGATTTACTGCAGAGCTTCTCTTCAAAATCAAAGTCAGTCTTCTTACACTTGGGTGACCATCATGACCTCTGGTCACCTGGTCCGTCGTAGTCAGGATCCTGGGAGGCCACCATAGACCTGGCTGATAGCCTAAAAGAAGAGAAAAAAGACAGTATTACATCATATCCATTTACATCTTAATTTTTTTTTTTCACACAGATGGAGTGTTACAATGAAGGAACAATATTCATTTTAATAAGATTCCATTCACTCTGAGATTCAATATAAAGTGAGGAACTGTCATTAATTTCAGGAACTTGATCTCATAGCTGCAGCAGCTTCAAACCACAGAGAATGGCTTACAAACTAATCCTGCCTTTTCCAACATTGAGCTTTATAGAATCTAAATTAAGTTGGAGCATTTGGGAGCCTGTCCCCATCACTCACTCATATTTGTTCAGAAAATCTGGAGTAAAAACAGTCGCAATCTCACATACAAACATAAACAGCAGGCTCAGAGAAAAAACATTTCTATATATGGTCTGAGTTTCAAGTTTGCTCTTGGCATTGAGAGGTTGTAGAAATGGATTGAAAATGTTGACAGGGACAGTAGATTTCATGGATTTCTTCTCCTGAGTTTCTCCAACACAAACATACCAAACACAGCCTATTCACCTGCGTCACAACCCAGCCTACGTAGAGCTTTCACCATGAAAGCTAAAGAATTACTGAGATGCTGCTTATGACTCATAGTCAAGGTTTTCCAATGGTGAATACGTTTTTTGCGGTAGATAATAATAATAATGCTTCATAGAACATGTTGACAAACTAGATTAACCTGTAGTGGTTATTTAAACATTTATCTCCATAAAGGTGATTTCTCAGTTAAAACAGATTTTAATATCTATCTGTTTCTTACTGTTTAGTATCAGAACTGTGTTTTTCGTTCTCCTCTGATGTGGAATGAAAAGTGACACAATGAATGTTACATTTTAGAGAGTCAGGCATTAGTGTAGTTTATAGAAATTGTCAACTTTTTCCCTGCACTGACTTTGATGAATGTTGTAAGATATGAATAAGATAAGGAGGATGCAAAATGTTTTAGGACATGACTGTTTTAGCAACTGATGTCTGAAATATGGATGATAAAAGATGTAGACACAGGCACAAACCTGGTCTGTGAGGATTCGAGGCTTAATATCAGGAATGGCGCCCCCTCTCAGCTCATCTTCCACAGCCATGAGTCTGACAACAGGGAGATAGAAACAAACATACCGGTTGACAATAATAAAATTATGGAGCCGGTGTTTTTCAAATTTACTGTGTAGGATTATGTGGCCATATGATGATATTAAGTTCTTCACTTGTTTCTGCGTACAGTTACTTTAATTTTCTCCTGCATCCAACTTTCTGAAGCTGTATCAGAACTGCCTTGAAAATAGGTCAGGCAGGTCAGATTCAGCAGCTCAGACGCAAAAAATTATTATGTGCTTCATTATAGCTGACTAAGAGAAAATTGCAGCTAAAGGGACTAAACCATCATCCATCCTGACCCTGACAGAGCATAGCCGTAGTCAGAGGAAATGTTTGCTTTCATAAAACTGAAGGGGGCTTCCTCCCAAATAAAGTGAGCTCTGTTAACCTCACCATCAAATACCAAAAATGGGTAAATAAAGTAAGCATCAAAAACATTTCTGAAGATGTATTCATAAGCATTTCCTCCAAGTAGGTGAGTTTATGGTCAGTCTGACTTATTTTTTTCTATCATTATATTGTTATCAATTTGAGACTCAACCTCATCTTATGTGCTGCAATTTCATATCTAAACCCAATAAGTACGATTTGCAGTATTTACATGTACTTTTAATACTTATATAGATTATATTCAAACTGAGATATCTGTGACCTTACAGAAGTTGAATTTCAGTTACATTAATGACAGTTTGCTAATCATTTAGTACTGGTCCGTTCCTCATTGTGTCTAATACAGAGGGAACTTAGGAAACTTCTGAGAATTGCCAAATAGTCGGTATGCCTTCAACATCAGTTCCTTAGCATAAATTTTCCTTCTTGTTGTGTTTTAACCTTTCTTGTGTGTATTCTTCTTTTAGCACTTGGATATTTGCAATCTTTTGCAAAACTGCAGTTCAGAACTTTCTGTATGGTCAAACTGCATCAAAGTTGATGTTCATGCGAGTTTGCAATGACTGAGGTAAAGGCAAAATGAATCTTGATATTTTCTTGCAAAATTAATGAAGTTAGGTGGCATTGGCATTACCAAATGGACAGGAATGACCCATCAAATATCATTATTATTACTGTTTTGTGTAATCTCCACAATTTACCAGCAATTTGTTTTCAGCTCGGAAAAAAGTGTTAAATCTTTGTGAATAATGAAAGCAAAGCAGAAAGTGGCCTCCCTTCTATGCATTCTGTGAAGACTAATCACCTGTTAATGATGCCTTTGATTTGAGAATCCTTCTCTACTTGCTGCTGTTTTAGGCGACGCTCGCTGTCCTCCAGACGATTTTGATACTGCTGCAAGATCTTGCTTGTCTGCTGCTCCTGTGAGACAAGCCTGTGCTCATACTCTTCAAGTTTGCGATGAGACATCTTCAGCCTCTCTTTTAAAGAATGTATTTCGTCTTCATATTCTTTGACCTGAAAGAGGAGTAAATTCAGTGACTTCAGCCATGTGGTCACTGTGATTCAGTATTATTCCTCAATCCAACGCACATTGTGCAGTGATTTTGTTAGCATGGACAGTTTCTTTTAGTACAGGTTGTTTTATGTTAAGCAGCCAATGGGGATAAATGAGCAAACAAAGCTGTCGTGGAATTGTTTAAGGCTTAAATGTGTGCAATAATAAATTTCAATGCTGTACAATAACTAATGCACAGGCAATCTGTTTCTCTCAGTTCTGTCTGTCTAGACAAGTGTGAGAATAACTTATCATGGAAAATCCCAAACAACAACCAAAATCCATCTCATGCATGTTTCATGAAAGATCCAATCTTTATTTCCCACATAACACAACCAATTTAAACAGGCTAATCCCACCATAATAGCTGGGTGAAGACATTTATACAGATATTTTTCCATCTGGAGTGTTTGATTTTAAGTCCACAATATGTGTTCTGATAATTTAAAGGACCATACTGGTGGATTTCATATGTTTGAGCCAATAAATACTAGCCACTAATATTTTATGTTACTGTCAACCATTGTCCAAAATATAAAACCATATTTTAGTTTTTGTGTTATTTTACCAAATCCCATAATCTTTAAAAATCAAATGTTCACATACATTTTCTCCCATGTAGCTCCATGATGGACCTGTGTTGAAATGCTAAAATTACATTGCTTCAACAAAAATATTTTGTGTATTTTGTTATAGTATTTGCTTTGATGGATTACTATCTCAAGGATGCTTCAAGTCTCTACAAGTTGATTTTTATAGTGTACTAGAATGAACTGAAACCAATGACAGTCTGGAAGGAAAGAAAATTCTAAAATTTACCACTCCAGCAGTGAGGGGTGTGCAGGTTGTATTTATTGGGCTCAAACATGCTAAATCATTGGCATGATCCTTTAACAACTCGTAGCCACGGGAACCAATTCTGAACAAGGGGCTGAAAAAAGATGGAGAACGGGCATGGGGGTGAGTTGGACTTTCTTCCAGGCAGAAATTGTCCTTGGAAGGAAGTTACAAGTGTGTACAACTAATGCTTAGCAAACAAAACTGATTATACAATATATATCAGATCTGCAGGATTTGGCAAACTGTTGTGTTTCCATGCTGTCCGTGGTGCTGAACACCATGGCATTAGCAAACAAAGTGTCACAGGGCCTAGTTCAAACACAGACACGAACAGCAGGTGCAGAAGTTATCTAAGCTGCATTTATGACTTCATTGCTCAACATCAACATCTGCAACAACCTAAGCCTGCAGCTCTGAGCTTTAAACATGAACAGATGTGAATATTTACATATTTAGAGTTTGATCATTTTGAATCTGATAACTGAGTTTACAAACTTAAATCCAGGGCTGGCCTTTGCCCTCAAAAACATCACTGTATTCAATTTTAACTTAAACTATTCATAGGTAACGAGTGACTGATCTAATTCAAGAGATGGAAACAAATTCACGGACTGACCCTCTCTAGTCGTGACTCGTCCATGCTCTTGGAGTACTCCTTCAGCTGACCTTCACGGTCTGGCCGCAGGCTCTCAATGTCTGCAGAGAGATGTGGCATGTTGGACACCCACGCCACTGTCCGTTCATTGAGAGCTGGGGTGTTCAACGTGGACTGAGAACCCTGCAGCAAAAACACAGATGAGTCATGTTTCCAATTCATGTCAAAAATAGATATGTTAATTCTTATGAAGTGAGATATGAATCAATTATCCAGTGGTCTCAATCAAGTAGATTTCAAATGCTGAAAACTCTAAAATACTTGCATGCTCTATAAACTAAAGTACTAAAGAAATGACATGCTTGTGTGCATCTTTTTCTTGAGGACACTGTTTAAAACGACTGACTGACCTGTTTATTGATAACTGGCTTCAGCAGATGCTGCTGTGGAGGCTGCAGCTGTGACACTTGAAGTTTCTTGGTGCTTTTAGTTGGTGTGTCGGTGGACTCCTCTGCAGCTGCCGGTGGCCCCTGGTTCTCTCGGGCTGAACTTGTCTGGTATGGAAGCCCAGGAGCTGGACTATCTGTGACAGACAGTTGTGTCTCTTGTTGTTGCTGCTGCTGCTGCTGTTGCTGCTGCTGTTGCTGTTGCTGTTGCTGCGACTGTGACTGTTGATGTTGTGGTGGTTGAGGTTGCCGTAGTTTTTGCTGGCCACCAGCAAAGTTTGTTTCTACAGACTCAAGGAGGACATTCCTGCTCTGGGGACGAACCTTTGGTGGTGTGGCTGTGGCTGAGGCATTAATGGACCGCTGTGACTTTAGGTGTTGTGAGGGGGCAATGGATGACTGCCGACTAGGATGAACAGTTGTAGGAGGTGTGGCTAAAGAGGCTGGGGTGCCTGTGCCAGTGGCTGACTGTGATACCACCCCCATTAGGTGCTGCTGCTGGAGAGACTCCTGTTAGGAGAAAAGAAGGAAACTGTCAGGAAAAGCAAGGAAGTCTTGAATAAAGTAGATATGCTCAATAAACATTTTCCTTCATGTTGTAAGGGTGGTTGAATTCAGTGGGTTTCTGTGCCATGGGGCATTTTTAAAAAGAGACATAGAAAAGAAGATAAATGATATCAAATAAATATTGTTGATATGTTACATAAATAAATAAATTACAGCCCTTTTCTCAATTTCTTACGTGTCAGGCTCAGGGTGGATGGATGGACGGACGGACAGACAGACAGATGTAACATTCTAAATACAAATGCTGTAAAGCAGATTCATAAAAGCATAGAACTGACAGGTCTATCTGCATTAAAAAGCAGGAGCTTTGTAATGTTTGTTCCATTACAGCTGCAGGATAGAAATAACTCAAGACTACATGACAGCATCACTGAGTACTGTAATTTTAAACAGAGACACTGTAATAAACCTATCAGCATGATAGATCAGCACACACTGAATGCACCATCAAACCAAAGCCAAAGGTCAATTTAGCTATTTCTGGTTCGTTAAAAGCTGTTCCACAAAAGATGAGAATCATGTCTGACCCCATCAAACAAACAAACAATTCTACCAACGCAAGTAACGACAGCTTTATGTAAATATATATGATGTGATTTCAAAGGAGTTAAAGAATTTTTCCCTCAAGCAATTTTCTCACATTTTCAAGCAATGACTGCAGATGTCCAAGCTTTTGTGTTAAGCTTAGATGCTGAATATGAAAACAGAGTTTCAGTACATAGAGGGTTAAATTATGTATAATACGATAATATGTGTAATATCTACAGTTATGACACATTTGTGCCCTATTGACCAACAGCCAGTTTTCTGTATTGTTGGCACAAGGACACACAGCATTGTAGATGTCAAACACCTTACACATTTCAGCAGAAGAGGCGAGTTAATGATCCTGTTCTTTGTCTGTAGCATAATAAACATCGCTCAGAAGCGCTCTTGTATTAGTGTTAACTTAGCAGCAAAGGTTCATCCTCTAAATATTTCCGATTTAGTTTGAATGTAAGCTTTGTAAAAGCAACCTCAGGAAGTACAGTGGGGAAAAAAATGGATTGCAAGGACTGGTTTAAATTCAATATTTCATGTAAACATTTTTCTTGCTCTTTTATGAGGTGGGAAAATTTTAGAATTCAAACTAAGAACTAACAACAATGCGCTGGGTATTTTGGATCAGAAGAACAAAATGGCCCAAAACAGTCCAGCTAGTGTTAACAATCTGAGCACACGAACAAACCACAAATTAAGTGATGGCTGTGACTGTCCCCATCACAACATTAGCAAAGTCCAGCAGTGATAATGCTGTGGGGACTACTAAAAAAAAAGAAACAGCTGCAAAAATCTGTTTAGGTTCACTTCAAGCTTTAAGGGGTTTGGCTAAAAATCCACAAGTGAAAATTGGCTTTTCACCACACTGTAAAATCATTGAATTCTATTATTTCACAAGGGTTAGGCTGAAAACTGGGTAGGACTTGGAAATCTAAATTATTCCCATTTACGTCTCAACACCATGAGTTAGTTTTGATGACTTGAATCCTTCAGTTTTGGAATTCAGGAAAACCATCTCTCCATGTTCATTTCAGGGAAGTCCTCTACTCTGAGGCTCACTAGAGCATGTGCACAAAACTGTTAAATATCACTGAGCATTTTGTTATTACTTAGATTTTCTGTCACGAGTTGTTTACTTAAGTGTATTTTATGATTTCTTTATGACACATACATGTTTGCTGATAATGACTTCCTGATAATATTAAAACTGGGAGTTATTTAGTCTCATCGAGCATGAGTGGTGGTCTGATCAAGTCATGTTTGTAGAGATCGAAGTGACAGAGACCTCAGTGATCATTAAATGTGGTTACATACATTATGTTTCATACAATATCCATGGAAGATGAAAATTAAAGAATTATAGTAAACAGTAAATTTCACTGCTGTTACCAAAATCCCCAATTAAAAAGATACTCATGGAAAAGTGGTGTGTTTTCCATTAAACACAACTGTAGAAATAGTAAATGCTAAAGCTAAAGCTACACTGCAGAGAGTGAATTTTAATATAGTGATTTTTATACTACACACGTGACATTTTGATGATTATTAATGAATGAGATGATAAACCTTTTGCATATCATTACAAACAGAAATGTAACATCTTGACCAAACTGTAACTGAACTTAAAATTTGTCTTATTTTTATATTGACTGCACACAGATACCGTACCTACCTGCACCTGCAGTGACAGCTGGTGCCAAGCATAATCATTGCTCTGATTCTGTCGGGTGAAATCATCACTGTAACTGTGTGAGTGGACGATGCTGGGTTGCACCAGACTGCTCTGTGACCGCAGGGCGGACAAGTCCTCGCTGCGTGAGAAAGCGCTGTTGCCAAAGGCAGGTGTATATTCGTGATGGCCGTTCTCAGGCTCTGGGGCGAGCAAGAGAGGAGGAGGAGGATGCTGAGACTGAGCAGGGGAGTTCTGGGCAGCCAGATGGAATAGTGGGTTTTGGAAAGACAGGGGGAAGTGCATGGCTGCCGCTGCCTGCTGCTGCTGTTGAGAGATGGATTCGGTGGGCCCCCCTATGTGGCCCATCTGGCTTAGCCTCAAACCAGAGCCTGCCGAGCCCACGGGCATATGCCCTCCCATACGAAGTGGACCGCCGAGGTTTCCAAAACTGTGGCCCAGGCCAGCGATGGAGGCTTGAGAGGAGGTGAGCATGTCACCCACAGAGTTCAGGTTGGAAATACTGTTCATACGGGAGTCCTGAAGGTCCACCATGGACACACTCTTATTCACACTGTGGACCTTAGAGAACAACAAAAACAACAATAATCTAGCAATGTTTTGATCTGGAAATAAAATAAAATGAAAAAATAGCATACAGACAAAACATTTTCAGTGAAAAAAACAACCCCCTTTCACACATGAAAAGATATTAGATATTCTTTAAAAAATAATCTCCTTCCAACTTTCAGAGTCCATTGTGGTTGAATCCACATATCCATTTTGCTCTAAGAGTTATAAATGCATGACTGTGTACTATGAAAGTCTCTCACTGAATTTGTACATTTAGCTGTCTCATATATCATATCTATTGCTCAATAAATAATGCATTTGAGAACTAAAATGTCTTACACGTTAGTACAAATCAGCACAAACTAAACCAGGAGTGAGACAACACTGATTTAATGAGATGCTACAAAGAAGTTTTGACTTGGGATGCCCCAGTAATAAATAAATTGATCAAAAAGTCAGTCTTGTGAAAATGGTTTTAATGATTAAATTATTAAATGACAAATTAATCAAAACTTGTAAATATGACCCGAACTTTAAAATTAATTCCCCTAATAAAAAAGCATTCTAAAGTAAATTAAAGTGTGTTATCAAAACAAGTTGAGGTGCACACTTAAAGCCCCTTTAAAAATGTAATGTCACAATCAGCTTCATATATTTTATAATTTTCTAATGAGAAATATGTTAGCGATATTTTATAGAAATATCGCTAACATAACATAGAAATGTATGAGCTTTCCACTTTCAGCCAAGAAGCTACATAATTAAGTCAACATCAACAAATAAAGCCAAACTCAAAATAATTATGTTAGCACTTGTTTTCAACTTTCATGACATTTATCCAACATACCTTTGGATCGGGTTCGGTGATGTCTGAGCTGCTTGTGCAGTACGCAGGGCTGGATCGAGCCAAAGGTGGACGGGTCACATAGAAAACTTCCCTTGATGAGCGGAGGTCTCGTTCTGCGTGACGTCTCATGTTCAGATTAGATGAGAGGGATTCCACAGCTGATACTCCAGTCGTAGGAGATGGCAGGCGGGAGATGTCTATTGAACTGCAGCAAACAAAAAACAGTCAGATGTTACACTTTGCCATCAAAGTATCACTATCACATTTTCAGAAATATTTTACTTAATGCAAATTTGTCATCCAAATTCAGTTTAAATAACGCAGCTGAACCAGCAAAAGAGAAAAAAGCAAAAAGAAGTATAAGCACAGCATAGGTGGCACCGGCACCTAAATGAGACGTGACTATAATCCAACCTATTGGTTTTACATAGGTAAGTGTCTAGGAAACTTTAACTGGTATTGCTTATACCTGCGTGAGTCTGTATTTTTGATATATAATTTTACTGAATCACAGTAAAGCTAGTTGAAAATAGAAAGTTTTATCTAAGAAGATAGACCAAAACAGAGCTGTACAGTATATTGGACTTACATTCATTGAGTGGACAAAAACAAGACTCCAGTAGGCTGCTAATGCTGCTCTTTGTCTGCTGAACAAATTTCTGCCACCTAGAGGCTAAAATTCTAAATTATGTAGCTTTAAATCTACAATAGAGAATTTATTGTGGATTAGCATTTATTTTGAAAGAACACAAATACATTTATGTGTTTGGCAGTCAGCGAGGAGCTAGGTAATATGTCAGAATGTCCAAAACAGTGGTAATGCCATGTCTCCGCAATTTTTGTTTCATGATGAATGTGTATGGAAACCCATTGGACCACTGTCAGTCAGAAACAGCTGCAAGTGCCAAATTCCAAAAGAACTCAGGGGTTAAAGCTACAAGGAGGCATAACATTCCTTGTATTGGTTAGAATTCACAAAGATTTGCTCTCTGTCCTCTCAAACTTGCTGACAGCAGCCTGAAGTAATTGCACTGAGTTCACTGCTGCATTTGTTCCCAGGTGAAAAATGCTTGATAGGAGAGACTTATAACAGTGACTACATAATAGCTGCAGTGGGACCCTCCGATGGCACTGCTCTTATTTCTCTTACTTAAGGATTTCTTATTAAAGCAGTTATACTGTAATGAGAGCAGCTCTCTCCTGACATTAGCAGACTGCTGAAATGAAGTGAAACGCAGTCAAAGAGGTTTGGGTAAGTGAGTGTGAGAACAGATGGTGTTGGCAAATTACTGACTGATAAAATACTTAAAAAGCCCGAAGAGATGTATTATCATTATCGTTAAGTGTGTTTTGAACCACGTCATTTGCATTTGTTGCATATTTTTTGCCTGTTTATTTTTCATTGCTTAATCCAGCCACTGTGAAACTGTACAATATAATCATTGAATTCCTCTCAATAGCTGCATATTTGCAATTATGACATTCAAGTTGTGATGAAGATGCTGCAGGGATCAAGCCTCTACAAATTATCATAACCCATCTTGGAGCTTGTATTTGAAAGAAATCAAAGTAATTCATGATTATAATTATTGTTCATTATCTATCTGATCAAATTTGATGATTAAAAAAAAAAACAATAATGTATGACATTACCAGAAGTTACCTGTTTAAGTCACGCATCATGAGGCTTTGGAAGTCAGAGGACATGAGACGACTGAAAGATGGCCGGGAGAAAAGTCTGTCCTTCGGTCGGTCTGGCTGGTGATTTGCAGGCATGTGCAGCTGTGGGTTCCTTAGAGCCACGCTGATGTCATTTAGGAGCCGAGGGAGGGGTCCCAGTTTGAGAATGGCATCCTAGATTCAAGATTTGCACTCAACTATAAGTGATGTTTGACTTACAGACAGGGTTTATGAAAAAAAAAAAACAAAACATATATTATAAAGCAACAGAAACACCAGATAAATGAATGTGCAGTTTGATCTGTCAACCTATGGAATATGAATAGATGATCACAAAATTTCTTCTGTTTCCATGGAGTTTTAAATAATACTCAGCAAAATATCCATTTTATTTTTTCCAGCGGGCCACCACAGGAGAACTTTCTATGTTTTTTTTTTTGTTTTTTTTTTTTCAGGTAACGAGGAGAAACCACATTTCACGTTTCATTTGGTATTTCACATTTTCTTACATTTCACTTACCTTGCTAAGCTGGCCCATGACTTCCCACAGTAGGCTATGTAGCATGGACAGTTCTCTGCCGAGGTCGATGTATCCCTCAAACCCTCCTGCGTTTCCTCCAGCATCCATGTTCGAAATCTCATACAGAAACTGTTGCATGGAGCCCCACTCCATCTCCAAGAACTCATTTGTGAAATACATGTATTCCTCTTTGGGCCCAAACCTATACAATTTAGTAGACAGATAATAAGAATAAAGAGAATGCGATATACAGTAAACATAATATACAAATATACAGTAAACAGCTTAAGTGGGTGCGCTAATGTTTACAGACTGAAATTGTAAAATTTGAAGGTCATTTCACACTGAGCACAGATTTTTATGCGGGTTATCCATTGAGAGCTTACACACTACCTTGGAACCTTTGTGTTATGGGGTAGGGTNGGGGGGATCCTGTACAATCGCACAGGAAATTGCATCACAATTTCTCAGAAATACTTCTGCACACTCAGTCATTTCTGTCTGCAACAATCACAAAAGTATTCTATGAGATCCTGTGAGGACTGATATGCAGATAGAGAGTTCCTTATATATTATCATTCTGCAATTTTGCAAGTAAGATCATGTGACAAATATAAAATCATTTTGAGTATTTCATCAGTAATTCCTAAAGTTTAAAGGCTTCTAAAAATGTGTGTCCTGTCAGCACTAACAAAATCTTGATATCTTAATTACAGTCGTCCCACTTTATACATCTGAACAAATGTTTTGAAAATCCATAAAATTTTCAGGAAAAAGCACAGAGTGAAGGTAGGAACAGAAATGTCACTGCTGAAAGGCTGGAGGTGACAGTTTCTACCATAGCAGGCAAAATCACAAGCCTCTACTTCTGTGATGACACACAGTGACACGCGTCCCACCTACCAGCGTCTGCAAATCTAAAAATGAACTGCGTCTAACTGATTTAATGTTGTAGCTACTGTGAGGGGACAGAGGAAGATGGTGACTCACTTGCTGAAGCTGGCCAAGTTCTGCATCACCTTGGCTATAAGTGTGAGTGTGCGGGAGGTGCGTTCGGCAGGGTACTCCTGCATGAGGTTGAACAGGGAGGGGGACATGATGGCGGGGCACATAAAGCGCAGAAACAGGGAGGAGCTGATGAGGGTGTCAGCTAGATCTTCTCTTCCACGCTCAGCACATCTGGCTCTCCATGAGGCAAAAACTTCCTTCAGCTCCCGAGGAAATATGCTGAAAGAAGAACTTGGTTTTATTATCCATCGTCAAGGAGAAGTGCAAGATATAATTTGGCTTATTCAAAAGCCCTCAGGAATTCACTACAGTCAAGATACTAAAACATATGGTGAATTACTGGGACGTATCCTACTCAGAATATAAAATGTGCATATGCAGGCTTTTTCACACAGTCTAACTTAATGTTGTGGGCAAAAAACATTCATAGTATTCTCTTGCATAATATGATTTAAATTATTGATTTCTGTCTCAATATCAATGTTCCCATGAAGAATGCTTCCAATTTTTCTTTATGTTAAAATATTCCCAATTTAAATAATTCTGTGCTACAGTTTTTTTGGTAGTACAAAAAAAGTAAAACTGACCACAGAGAGTTGATAATTTTGCAGAGTAACAGCTCACAACACATGCGGAGGTTGGCTTGGTGGTCAGCGAGGACTGATGGTGGGACTCGCATGGGATCCACCTCACAGTTCTCCTCAGATTCATATAAGGCTCGAATGAAGTCACCTGCAAGTCAGACATCACAGTAATATTTAATGTTTCCCAACCCTGCATAACTATGCAAAAAAGTTATTTTAAAGTTGGATCAGAATACAACTGCAGAGTTATCTCTCAATTAACTCAGATTTTAAAATATATGCAAAATTATTCTTTAAAAGATTGAAATAAGAAGAAAATTATGTGACTATGATTAAAAGTAAAGCTAAATGTGACAGCTAAAAGGAGAAATGCAATTAACAGCCATATTTGCTCAGAAAATATTAAAAACACTAATCTGGCATTGACCAGGTGGAAAGGTAGCAAGGCTAGAAGCTTAGGAGCAGGGTTCAAGCTGTTTTATCATGGTG
>VXCM01006926.1:0-24679 GCA_014773175.1 Lucifuga dentata
AAAAAAAAAAAAAACAACTTACTAGACATTTGTTTGTTGTGATGGATTATATATCTTAAAGGACCATACAGCCATTTTGCTTGTTTGAGCCTAATATATTCAATTGTCATACATGTTACATTACTGACAGTCATTTCCCAAAGGATGAAATCGTATTTCAGCTTTCCTGATATTTTGCTAAATCTCTTAATCTTTCAAAATCAAATATTCAAGTGATACACCCACCTTAAAAATCCATGTTTCTCCTACTAATAGTTACGTAGCCTTATGAAGTCACGGTCCTTAAAATTTTTTCATAAACGCAGGTCTTCTTTTGGGACAATATTCCCCGGTGGAGGCATACATTCACTCCACGCTTTTTATTGAGCTTAAACACTAAAATTACATAACTTCTAAAAAAACCTGAATACACGTCTTGTTGGTGATGATGGATTACCTATCCCAAGAATGTTTCCAGTATCAACAAGTTGATTTTAATAGAGAATGAACTGAAACCAATGGAGGTCTGGAAGGTAGGAAAAACAGTTTTAATTCACCATTCTAGTAGTATGCTTTGGGAATGATTGTCAGTAACGTTACATGTATGAAAACTGATTATAGTAGGCTAAAACATGCAAAACGACGGTATGGTCCTTTAAGCTCATTTCAAGTCTCTGGAAGTTGATTTTTATAACATACCGGAATGAACTGAAACCCAGTGGCAGTCGGTAAGTAGGAAAGGCATTTATGAACGAGGAAGCAAGCTTATCTGATGATATTTCAGTGTTAATCTGATGCTGTATTTTATGAATTATCTCATTCCAGGTGAATCAGAATTGATAGTCGTACTATGAAAATGATGTATGAGTTCCTTACATAACAGTTTTAGCTTTGGATATTATGGATTGAAGGCAGATGAATAAATAGCTGCAGCGAGTCGACGTTAGCGCTGACTCCGTTCACCTTTTAATACCATGTGTTTAGCTGATGCAGAGTGCATGGGCTGAACTGCTTTCCATGATTATTTTATAATGTACAGAATTAGATGAAGCATTATAGCTTCAGACTGCATATGCTTATGTAGCTTTCCTCATTGCTCTTCTACATTTTGCTTCACAGACAGCAGAAGACAGACATGCTCATACATAAAAACAAAGTAATTCAGAATAAGTGGATTCAGGAAATTAGATTATGAAATGTAACCCCTATGAATGTGATAGTAATAATAGTAATAAAGGGCTGGAGATGTTTGTTTTACACAGGTCAGCCAAGTTAGCCTCACAATTTCTTTTTTCTTTTTTTTTTTTTTTTTTTTTAATATGTGAAAAGTACAGTGTTTTTCATTCTCTGTAAACTTGTGTTCATTTCAATTATGGCACATAATAAAATCATGTTCTTCATACTAATTTGCAAATAATTGTAATTTGCTTCTTTAATTGAATTGGCCAGCAGCAGCTCCTCTATTCCAAATGAGAAACTCTGCTGAGGGGCGACTTCAAAACTCGCCTGATTGGACAGATTTCATTTTTATTTGTATTCATTCATTGTAGTACGTCTGATACTGCACAGAAAATGGGCTTTTTTAATTAAATTACAATGACTTAATATTTCATCATGCAAGAAAAAAATCTAATCATAAAGGAAGTCAGTAATTAGTATCTTGCTGTAGCAATGCTAATATATCTACAGCACCAAAAACAATGTGCATGTTATTTTTACTAACCGGTAAACCGGAACCAGGAGTTTTTTTTTTTTTTTAATCGCTTTTTCTCTGCTTTCGCTTTCTAAGGACACCCAGTTAAGGAGTGTGACAGCTGTTATAATGGTACTGAGGGCTGAGGGGGGGCAGATGAATGGGGAGTCCGGAGTTTGGTTTCACTTTGTCGGTTTCTCTTTCACGTTCTTGGGGCTACCTGAGGTACCAACGTGAAGTTGGTACCTCGGTATCACCCCTCAGATGGTGTAACCCGGTGCCCCTTGTGACGCCTCTGGGTAAAGGTGCTGCTATCACTTATCAAAATTAACAAGGTCACGTGGATTCAGTTTATTAATCATAGCTGCATGGAGAGGATCTATTTTGAAGTAAGTGCAGCTTAAACGGGCTCTGTCAGAGCAGATCTATACTAGAATTCAGAGTTTGATTCCGTGGAACAACTTGTGTGGAAAAATCACTGAGAAATCTGCTTCATCTCTCTGCTTCTCTGTGTCTCCAAAACATAAGTACACACGGTTCAGAGTTTCACAGACAGGTGAGCAAATTCTCCCATCAAGTTTGTTTTTATAAATCTCAAACTTCGCACTCAGAACTCAGATTTTTCCGACTTCTTACTTGGAAAAATGCGTTGGAACGGCACTTGAAGTCGGAGCTCCGGCTGGGAAACTCAGACAAAATTATCTACCCCGACTTACCGAGTGTGACGTCACTCAACACGGCAGCGCCATGGAAGCGAGCTTTGTGAATGGAAATGATCAACTGAAAGATGAATAAAGTATTTTTTCTTGTGTGAAATGAAAAAAAAAAAGTTCAGAATATATCGCCAAGTTAACTATTTTGTATAATAACTGTTTGCCATTGATACATAAGTGTAAATAATTTCATATTACTTCTCTGCACAAAGTTTAATACCCACTGTGATTAATATCATTGTAAAACAACACAACCAAACAGTCCTGTAGTCAAACTTTACTTTAGTTAGCATTTATTACTAAGTTTAATTAATTTTACAGTATTTCTTGATGTTCAGCTGCTTTTTTGATTACATTTGGCTGGAACTGTTTGAGGTTGGAAGTTGGAGCTTCCAACTGGGAAAAATTNTTTTTTGATTACATTTGGCTGGAACTGTTTGAGGTTGGAAGTTGGAGCTTCCAACTGGGAAAAATTTGACTTCCAAGGTCTGTGAATGCAGCATTATCTCTCCAGGTTAAGCCCTGCCTACTTGTGGGTTAAGCCCCACCCATCTGAGTACGGATACAGATATAGATGGTGTACTCACTCATCCCTGCGTCTTACAAACCTTTACACACGTTACTCAAACAAAATTCTTACGCTGTCCTTTTTTTTTTTTTTTTTTTTTAAATTAAAACCTGGCATCTTAAAGTTGTGGAAAATCCCTGGAACTTCTTGTCTATATGAGCGTGGAATGCCATGCTGGATTGTGTTGATCCTCTCTCCTCTGACCGGTCACTTTAGATTGAGTTTCGGGGCGATGGAGCTGCAGAGTTGCCGTGGTGACAGCGGTGCAGCAATGAGACAAACAGGAGCGTGAAGACGCATTAGACCTTTGCTGTAATTTGTCACTCAGACCGTCTCTTGGGCTGCAGAGGTGAAGCGGGATGCAGCTGCTGGCGGAAGCGAGGTGTGTTACCGCGCTTGTCAACGTGTTCCTTTGCGATTTGGCGTGTGATGTGTGAGGCGGCAGGACGCTCGGCTGTCACTCCTCAGTCAGGCGTGTTTTGGGCCGCAGGTGTGGACTCGCGTGTCTCTCCACGTCTCTGCGGTCAAAGCGAAACAGCGCAGGATTTTGGAAAGGTTAATATTCTGCCTCTGGGGAGAGCTGACACATCATTCAGCTTCTCCCTGTTAGCATCACAAACCTGACTACAGCTGGAGACGTCGGAGTAAAATGTTGTTTAGGCTTTCTATGCTGCAGTTAAAGGACCATACCGGTGGTTTTACATGTTTAATCCCAATAAATACTAGCTGCATACACGTTACATTGCTGCCAACAATTTTTTCAAAACGCTGCTGTGTCCAAGAGCAGAAAATTTGACATAATTACGGCTAAAACGGCTGCATTTGGACGTTGCTTTCCAGAATGCGCACCACTTAAAATTCGAAACAATGCAAATGTTGTCCATGTGACGTTAATGCGTCTTCATCGATGACTGACCAAGCAAGGAAACGCAAACAGGAAGTACCAGCATCTATATGATTCCTCCATCAGGGATTACAGGAGACAGTCTGAGGTACTTTCCTGTCTCATTAAAAATTAAAGTGACTGATGACATGTGAAGGCGAGAAAGAAGAACAAACAGGAAATCTGGATCCAGGTGAAACTCTACAGTTCATGAAGCGCAGAGAAACAGAGAGGAAGTATTTGGTCGTTATGCGTTGATGTCTCGAAAATGCAAGAACCGTTAACGGCAGAGCTTTCCACTATCCTCGTTTTAGTGTTCCTATCCATACAACAAGCATGACTCTTAGTTTATGGAGGAAAGTTTGCAATGTCAGGCAAACAGGGATTTAAAATAGAACTTAAGAAACACACTAACAGATCAAATATAATATGTAAGACTCAAAATAATTACAGGAACAAAGAGTGTATTGACGTGGCCATTTATATCGCAAATTCTAATCTAAAGTCTAAATTCTAACGTACCAAAAATCAGTCTAAGATAAATGACCAAAATCTGTAAAAGCATTATTTTAGTTTAATGTACATTATTATTTTGATGCCCAAAAAGTTATGTAAGTAATTTTTTAAGTAAATTAAAAACTTCTTTGTTTTTGTGTGCCTTTGCATAGTTTAAATGCATTATTGCATCTGCACTTTTATAACTTAATTTTTTTATGCTGTTTTTATTGTTCACACTTTTATCCTTTTATGTGAAGCACTCTGAATTTCCTTGTTGTAGGAAATGTGCTGTATGAATAAAGTTGCCTTCCCTTTGGTTTTGTTTTTTTTTACTCTTTCCTATATTTTGCTTAGGAACTCATCATTTTATCTTAAATTCCAGGAAAATTGAAAAATTTTGGAACATATTTTAAAGCTGGTGAACCTGAATGAGCCTTAATCCAAACCTGGCAGCGTCCGTTCCGGGTTCTGTCCACCGAGCTCAGAGGACCGGAGGATGGAGGAGAGAGAGCAATTTGGAGAAGGAGGGAGGACAGAAGATAAGGAGTGAAGTGGAGGAAGTAGAGCAGTGTAGAGAGGAGAAGCAGAAGATAAAGAAAAATGTGGTGGCGAGCAGCCAGAGCGAGCTAACAGGCTAACAGGCTAACGGCAGCGGCCTTCAAAACGGATGTAGGAGCTGTTGATATAGAATACATTAAATCAAATTACTTCACCACTTCATAAATAAAATCAACTCAATTCACAAATAAAATCAAATCAATGGATAATGATGCAACATTTTGGAAAAGAGCCAAATATACATAAATATATCACACTCAAAGAAAACAAAAATCATATGCTCATTTTTTCAGCAACAGTGGTAATCTTTTTTTTTTTTTTTTTTTTTTTTTTTTTTTTTTTATGGAAGAATCAGCAATTACTGCAGATTTCATGTAATAATCGCTGGAATTCAGTGCATCAGAAATATAATTTCTGGTCATTTTTTCCATCACTAAATCTAGATTCCTCTCTCATAAATCATTATAATCATAGACTGCTGTCAAAAAAAAAAAAAAAAAANAAAAAAAAAAAAAAATAATAATAATAATAATAATATACAGTATATATACAATATACATAATAACAATAATAATAATAATAATAATAATAATAATAAATACATCTATAAAAATCTAAAAAACAAAAAAAACCCATAATCCTTGATAGTTATTTAACACCCAACAAAACTACATTGTTAAAGATAAAAATGTGCAAAAGACTTAAATGTCAAAATAGTTTAAGGTCTAAATGACATCCAGTGACTTTGGGGAAAGTTTTAAACTGGACACAGTCATTTTTCCAGCTGTCGTCCATGTACGGTGTCTCTGAATGGTCAAAAAGGTAAAGGGCAGGCAAAACAAAGCCTGACTTCTCTAATTTGTGCATCATTCCAGCCTTATTCTCTGCTGGTTTCTCTAAGCAGTGTGACTCTCTCTCTCTCTCTCTCTCTCTCTCTCTCTCTCTCTCTCTGCTGGCTGACATAAAAGGTTGTGTGAAAAATTACAATAGTCCTGAATATTAGAAGTGCCTGCAAAATACTTCCCCAGCCTATCCATCACCTGTGGGACGTTTCTGTGTGTGTGTGCTGTGTGTATAACCTTGCCTTGGATATGCTTTCACCTAATGGGACCGTTTGGCAGTTAAACCTAACATGATGAGAGAATCTGTCAGCAGCTCCATAACTACAGCATTAAAGGACCATACTGCTGTTTTGCATGTTTGAGCCTAATATATTCAATTTTCATACATGTAACATTACTGACAATCATTTCCCAAATCATACTACTGAACGGTGAATTAAAAATGTTTTTCCTACCTTCCAGACCTCCATTGGTTTCAGTTCATTCTGCTATTAAAATCAACTTGTTGATACTTGAAACGTTCTTGGGATAGGTAATCCATCATCACCAACAAGACGTGTATTCAGGTTTTTTTTAGAAGTTATGTAATTTTAGCGTTTAAGTGGAAAAAAAAAAAACGTGGAGTGAATGTATGCTTCCACCGGGGAATATTGTCCCAAAAGAAGACCTGCGTTTATGGAAAAATTTAAGGGACTGTGACTTCATAAGGCTGTGTAACTATTAGCAGGAGAAACATGGATTTTTAAGGTGGGTGTATCACTTGAATATTTGATTTTGAAAGATTAAGAGATTTTGCAAAATATCAGGAAAGCTGAAATACAGTTTTATCCATTGGAAATGATTGTCAGTAACGTAACGTATGAAAACTGAATATATACGGCTCAAACATGCAGAATGGTCTATGTGTGTCCGTGTATGTGTGTCCTTTAAAGAGGACACACATACACGGACTTGTGACCTTGCACACTCGCTCACATCGCTCTCTCTCNGTCCTTTAAAGAGGACACACATACACGGACTTGTGACCTTGCACACTCGCTCACATCGCTCTCTCTCTTTTTAACAGCTGATATGAATCTTTATCTGGATTATTATCTTGGTTGAAATTACGCTGGACTTTTAAAATGTGTTTTCTGTTGACATGATTGTTTAAATATTATTTTATTCAACGTTAATTGACTTTGTGTTCATATCCAGTGTGAGTTTACACCGATTTTAACCTCGATTTCACAGTCATCGCTCAATCAGAATCACATCTGAAATCTGATCATCTGTCATTCGGCAGTTCCTGATTTCCTTAATGGTCAGCGATTGATTGATTGATTGATTGATTGATTGATTGGACAGTCAGATGGATTACTGACATGTCAGACATTTTGATCAGCTTGTGTGTGTTTTGAAAAGTCTCAAGTCCATTTGTTGAAGTTGTGATTTGATTTCTTGTGTGTGCCTGAGAGAGAGAGTCTGTCTCTTTTTCACTTTTTATTGCTTTCTCTCTGTCTTTCTTCACTCCCTCCCTGTTTTCCTCTCTGTCTTTTTCTGTTTGCATCTCTCACTCTTTATCTTTCTTTCCGTCTCTGTCTATCTCTACCCCTCTTGCCTCTCTATCACTCTCCCTCTGTCTTTCTGTCTCTCTCTCTCTCTCTGGTTTCTCTGTCTTTTTCTGTTTGCACCTCTCACTCTTTATCTCTCTTTTTTCTTTTCTTTTTCCTCTTTCTCTTCTTCCTTTCTTCTCTCTTTCTTCCCTTTTTCTTCTCTCCTCTTTTTTCTCTTCTGTCTTTTTCTCTTTTCTTTCTTCTTTCCTCTCTTTTTTCTCTTCTTTTCCTCTTCTCTTTTTCCTCTTCTTTTTCTCTTCCTTTTTTTTGCTTCTCTTCTCTTTTTTCTCTCTGTTCTTTCTTTTTTCCTCTTTCTCTCCTCTTTTTCTTTTTTCTTTTTTCTCTTCTTTTCTCTGTTTCCTTCTTTCTCTCTCTTTTTCTTTCTTTTTACTTTCTTTTCTCTCTTTTTCTCTCTCTTTTCTGTCTCTGCATCTGTCTCTATCCTGACTCTCTATCACTTTCTCCTGTCTTTCTGTCTTTCTCTCCCTCTCTCTTTTTCTCAGTGTCTCTCTCTCTCTCTCTCTCTCTCTCTCTCTCTCTCACACACACACACACACACACACACACACACACACACACACACCAACGTTACCGTGAGTGAAAGTGAAGTGACTGTATGATAATGAAGTGTTTGCATCTTGATTGTGTTTGGATTTGTTGATTTTTGCTTTGGCAAACAGGCACTTACGGCGTTCAGACAATCAAACCCGTTTCAATTAGAGAAAGAAACACGTGACTAAGCTGCCAGGCCATTCTTCTCTGATTGTGTTGTTATGTCACCACTATCATGTTGATTATTTCTATTTGCTGATATATTTCATTTTATTTTAACACCTAAACCTGCATGTCGTCGTACAGAAGCATTAAGCATCTTTTTGTGCTGTGTACAGATGAGCTTTACTCCACTTTATGTCCAGGGAGATAATAATAATAATAATAATAATAATAATAATAATAATAATAATAATAATAAATTTTATTTGTATAGNATAATAATAATAATAATAATAATAATAATAATAATAATAATAATAATAAATTTTATTTGTATAGCAGCTTTCACAGACAGCAGGTCACAAGGTGCTTCACATGCAGTAATATATAATAATAAAATAGTTAAAATAGTTAAACAATAAAATAGTTAATAGTTGAACAGTGGTTTCACTGATCATCACTCCTTCAGTTTGATGGAAGGAGTTCATCAGTGAAATGAAAACCTGCAGTGTCTTGGACCCTGTTCTAGAACTTCTATATTACTGTAGAACCAGCGATGGCTCGGTGTGTGGGGGGTTAACGTTAATAAACTTCAGCTACATAATGTGACTGTATGTTGGTTTTACCATAAAAAATCACTCTGTTAAAATTAGGAGGGTTAAATATTATCCCAGAATATGTGGTGATGTTATAAATCCAGTGGAAATCCAAAGGATGTTTTAAAATGGTGGTAAGGCTTTAATCTTGCCTAATATGTTCAGATGAAGGCAGAATGTCTTCTTTAAGTCAGATTTATTTGTAGCCCAGATATCAACCAAATACCAAAATCTCAAAGGGTTTTACAGACCCAACATCACCGTTCCCGACCAGCCCAAACTCTCTAAGAAGACCCGGAAAAACTGCCTAAAAAACTTTATTATATACGTAAAAATGGAAGAAACCTCAGCAGAGACTATTTAAAGAGGGATTCCCTCTCCTCAAACGGCCAGGTGTGCAATAAGAGCCACAGGTAGAAACAGGTAAATTACAAAGACATGGAAGGATGAAGGATTACAAAACGATATAAACAGCAAATCAGCAATAATCTAGTCGGAGAATCCTGAAAGATGTCGTCAATATGAAAACATAATGATTCCAGATGTGAGTCACATAGACTAATGTGAAGCAACATGTGGTTTTCCACACGTTTTTCTTAGTATGTGGCCAAAATGATATGACCAGTATCCACATTCTGTCTGCTCCATGTTATTTAGTTTTCCCGCCACAATAAACTATTTCCTGTTTTGATTTTCTTTCTCCCACCAGACATTTCTGGCCAATGAGGGGAGCGAGCACCATCACATGACTTTTGCTGCTAGACTTAGGTTAGGTTTAGGTTTAGGTTTGGTTGGATGTTTTTCTGTGTAACTGAACCAAACTCAGCGCTGAATGAATCATTGTGAGAATTTAGTCCAGATTCAGCTGAAAACAGACAGATTCTGAACGAACCTTCTCTGCCTGATACCTTCTCTGTCTTTCAATAATGACTCATCATAAAAAAAAAGTCTGACTACTCATAATTCAGCATTAAGCACCATTCTTGCTTGATTCTGAGCGACTTCAATTTTTCTTTCCCCATAATTAGCAGAGAGCACTTTTAATCTAAGAGGAATCCAGCACCGCTATATGAAGCTGTAAAAGCTGCTGCTGTACAAAGCCCACGTATAGAAAGATAGATTAAAAAAAAAAGAGAGATACAGAGAAGGATGGACAGGAGAAGAAATAAATGATGAGAACAGAAAATTCAGTGAGAATAAGTGAGTAAAAGGAGAGATTTAATTATTTCTTCTGTTTGTCGATGAATTGAATAAGAGGGAGAGAAACATGGATAAACCTTCCTACAACATTATCTGTGTTTATGTACAGGTATATCCTGTGTGTGTGTGTGTGTGTGTGTGTGTGTGTGAGTCTTCCAGACAGTGAGGGAGTTGCTGGACTTGTTGTTTTATGGTTTATTGAATAAGCTGCATGCTCCACTGTATATTCACTTTAATGACTACAGATCCAGCAGCAGCCAGAGAAGCTCAGGATGGTTTAACCCATCAATCTGACACACTCTTATCACTCTGCCACGCTCCCATTTCTGCACATATGTGTGTGGATTCTGTGGCCTTTTATTAAAAATCAAATATCACATCGTTACATTTGGTGACTCCTGATACGATCATGTTTGATTACATATTTATTCCAGATTCCCTGAGCTGCTTCTGATGCCAAAGTTTGATCAGATTCCACATGAGTGTGCATGAATAAATAATATTATTATCCAGAGAAGCAGTGGTGGAATTAATATTAATTTTTATGTTTCTGTGGAGAGCTTTAAGATCCAGAGTTCTTGTTATGCTGATTTTTGGTTTGGAAAAATGAGAAATTTCAAGATTGATTCAAAACATTATTGAAATTATGCTTCAAACTCTTACTCAAACTGTGGTGTGGTTGTATTTTAATAAATATATTTTTAAGCTGGTCTTAAATCTGAAATATATGGATTCTAGCTGCTTAAAAATTAATAAAAGTATCTTATTCCAAGTGACAAAATGGATGCTATCCTGTTTTCAGTTTTAACTTTAAGGTCCATTCAGAACTTTTTATATTACATTATAGCTATTTTCACGTGTCAAAGAAATGAAGTGTGAAAATTAGCATGTTTGTGTTTTGTAAACATTCATAATCAAAAATATAGCATATATTTTTTCTTGTGTTTGCAAGTATTATTATGTGACAGCATCACAAAACATTAGAGGAATTAAGATTTTTTTTTTTCATTTTTATCGTGTAATATTGGAGAAGTTTCTGTTTAATTTGCAAAAGTTGAGGCTGACACCAATAGAAATCCAGTAAGTCCTGAACGGAGCTGAAGGCATCATTTTTGTTTGGTCTTTCACTCCTGTAACATGTTGGCATCAACATGTAGCGTGTTTGAATTTAGCCGCCCACAAACCTGGTTGGACAAATCCACCAAGTACGAGGCTAGCCAGCACTAATACAGCACAAGTACTAGCCAGCAAATGTTTAGCTAGCATCTGCATTTCACATGGGTTTTGCCAGCTCAGGCCTGAGAGAACTGGCCAATCAGAACAGATCAGGGCTTTTAGGGGAGGGGCTTGTGCACAGTGGTGCTGCAGCAAAGGAGAGTAGAAGTAGAAAGAAAAGCATTGCAAAGATTCTAAAATAGCAAATGAAAAAATGAACATGAAATAGGAGACTAAAAGAAGAAACAGACGAGAGGAGAAGTGGGAGGAGAAAGAGAAGTTTGAGGATCCAGAGTTCAGTTTTTCAGCAACGTGGACATTCGATGTGTTGGAGATATAAAAATACCTGAACAACTTTTAAAAAAAAATCCATGTTCTTGCTGTGTGTGTTTTTCTGTGGAGTTTCCTGCTGCTTCCTCCCACCTACATTTCCCTTCATGCTCACTGAGCTTGACAGTGCCTGTTTTTGCTTTTCTTGTACCAAATCCTCCAGTTTTGCATCCATGTCTTATTTCTCTTCCTTTACTGTTGTGTTTTCTCATTCCTCTCCTCCTCCTCCTCATTCTTTTATCCTCCCAGTTTCTCTCCTTGGCTGTCTCCTCTCTCTCTCTCTGTTGCTGTGAATATGTTTCCAGTTTGAAAGGCTTTGCTGCTTTATTGCACCCAACAATTAATGATAATTTGCAGCCGCACTCTGAACACAATTCCTATCTTCATGGACAGTTTCACCAATATTTGTGAACATGAACAGAATCTGCGAACCAGGAAACAAAAGTAATTTGTTGTTATCAGTGGCTCATTCTGAGCATTGCTGCAATTGGAGGCTGAACAGTTTGAAATTGTACAATGAACTGTTTCCAGCTTGTAACAGCTTCTTGAGCCAGAAAATTTCCCCTGAGGAAGAATTACTGTTTATGTCAGAATAAGCAGGAGAACAACATTCATTTTGGAGATGAAATGTTTAATCCATATTATCTTTATTAATGGAAAATGGCGATAGAAAAAATAAAACTCACTGCAAACAAATGAGTTGACAGCAAACCTTTGATAATATCTGATTTTAAAGTATTTTCTCTTGGCTTAAACATTTTTTTTTTTCCATTTTAGCTAGCTTTATCTTTTTGTAGTTTATGGCCATAGACCATCGAACTTCATTTTGTTGATTGTTGCTCTTCTTTCGTTGTTTGTGACAAATACATACTATGAGCGTTTTACGTGGATCTATGGATTAGGGCTCATTTTCTGCATTCATCCAAGGTGGTCTGAAAATCGCAGTTTCACTTGGTTTGGGCCCAAACAAAAGTTCTGGACCATTTTGAGGAAATTGTTTCAGTCACAAATGAACTCTGCAACAGTTCATTTTTGGTGTGAACACAATCTAAACTAGTTTCAAGGCAAATCATTAATCTAGTGGTTCTCAACCCTGGTCCTCCACTCCCACAACATTTTCCAACTCTCCGTGCTCTACCCACACCAGATTACAAAAAAAAAAAAAAAAAAAANAAAAAAAAAAAAAAAAAAAACAGGTGTACACTTGATCAAGTGTTAGCGTGACCACCCAGATCTTGATTTTCTAAACACACCTGATTTAGCTAATCAGGTGTTTGTCGAGCTGCCCAAGAGAGAGAGAGAGAAAATATGCAGATGCTATGGAAAGTGTTATGACAGATCAACCTTACCGAGATTAGCATGTTTAAGGTTAGCATGTCATTGTACAGTATATGCTAACCTTAAACATGCTTAATCATGCTAATCTTAAATATGCTAATCTGCTAAACTCTTTAAATATAGCAATATACGTAGCTAAGCCTAAACATGGAAATTTGCTAATCTAACCTTAAATATAGCAAATCAAACAGATGACGTGGAAAGGTCGTAACAGATCAAGCTTTCCTAACGTCTTCAGATTAGCATGTTTATGTTCAGCATGTCATTGTATATGCTAACCTCAAACATGCTTAATCATGCTAATCTTTACCATGCTAATCTGTTAATGTAGCCTTAAATATAGCATCAAACAGATGCTGTGGAAAGGTCGTAACAGATCAAGCTTTCCTAACGTCTTCAGATTAGCATGTTTATGTTCAGCATGTCATTGTATATGCTAACCTCAAACATGCTTAATCATGCTAATCTTTACCATGCTAATCTGTTAATGTAGCCTTAAATATAGCATCAAACAGATGCTGTGGAAAGGTCGTAACAGATCAAGCTTTCCTAACGTCTTCAGATTAGCATGTTTATGTTCAGCATGTCATTGTATATGCTAACCTCAAACATGCTTAATCATGCTAATCTTTACCATGCTAATCTGTTAATGTGGCCTTAAATATAGCATCAAACAGATGCTGTGGAAAGGTCGTAACAGATCAAGTTTGCCTAATGTCTTCAGATTAGCAAGTTAAAGGTTAGCATATCATTGTATATGCTAACCTTAAACATGCTTAATCATGCTAATCTTTTCCATGCTAATCTGCTCATCCATCCTTAAATATAGCAAATCAAACAGATGCTGTGGAAAGTTTGTAACAGATCAAGTTTTCCTAACATATCTTCAGCATGTTTAAGGTTAGCATATCATTGTATATGCTAACCTTAATCATGCTAATCTTTACCATGCTAATCTGCTAATCTTAAACATAGCAAATCAAACGGATGCTGTGGAAAGCTCGTATGGCCAAAAATGGCAATGGCCAAAAAAATCCAATTGTGTCATTGTTCCATGTTACTAGCATGCAGCAACTTCTTCCTGTTTTGAGTTTGTCATTCCTACCCTCAGGCATTTCTGACCAATAACCAAAGCGATCATTCTCACATGGACATTGAAATATTTTGCTTCTCCCAAACACAACCTATGACATCAACTACAATACCCATAAGCTTCCCCAAACTCTGACCAAGCGCACAATCAGAACAGCGCTCGCACGACTACGCTTTCCACTGTCACTTTCCTGAGTACAGATTTGATCTGGTAGCTACCTCACTGCTCAGTAATGGCTCTGAGTATCCTAAAACTCTGCACGGCTGTTTGAAAGTTTAATCTTACAGTGTGAGTCTGATGCATCCCCTGATCTTTGAGGCGCTCACTCTTATGGAATCTATAACATGCTGCACAACTGCTCACAAACCAGCACAAAGCCACTTTTATCACAGAGAGCCAGCCACTGGATCAGAAACAGTGCTGACATTAAGTACATAACTTAAATCTTTTGCAGAGCTGAGTTGTTATGGAAACAGCGTTTTGTTAACTACACTGAGGCTTAATAGCAGGATTAGAATACTACTTTGACAACAGAGTTTACAAAACCTGAAGTATTCATTTATCAATTGTCCGTTAGAGGAAATTGTCTTTAGGGGGTTACTATCACGTGGTTACTGTCCATGATACTTTATGAATCTATGGCTTTCAGTCGTCTTAATATTCTCCAGTTAAACCAGCAGAGCATCAGTTTGTTGCTGCAGCGTTAAAAATAACATTCAGTTATTGTATCACCACCACCAAATTTCAAAATGCCAGTAAAGCACTCAGAGTAGTTGGAAGGGTGGTTGCTGTGATGTTTAGGGTGGTCACTATGGTGTTCTAGGTGGTTATTCAGGTAGTTGTTGTTATGTTCTGGATGGTTTCTTAAACAAGTCTATAGTGTTTGGGGTGGTGCTTGGGTGTTCTGGGCAGTTGCTAGGTTGGTTGCATTGTGTTTTAGGTGGTTGTTAGAACAGGTGCTATGGTGTTTTAGGTGGTTGCTACAATGCTCTGGGTGGTTGTTATGGTGTTTGGGATGGTCACTATGGAGTTCTGGGTGGCTGCCATGTGTTATGATGTTTTGAACAGTTGCTATGGTGATTGTTATGTGATTGTTCAGGGTGGCTGCTAGAATGTTCTGGACAGTTGCTATGGTTGCTATGGTCAGTGGTTGCTACGGCTATTGATCTAGTGTTGGTGTGGTTATTATGGAGTACTAGGAAGTTGCTTGGGTGGTTGCAATGATGTCCTGGGCAGTTGCAGTGGTGGGTAGTTGCTATGGTTGTGGGTAGTTGCTATGGTTGTTGGCTATAGCATTCTGGGTGGTTGTTTGGGTGGTTGTTGTGGTGTGACTCTATGAAGCCCCTATGAAAATAAATGTGTGAAAAATTAATGTTGCTGATGTAAACCAGCCAATAAGATTTTTGCTTAAAACAATTTAAAAGATTTCATTTTTAGTGCATTTACCTTCATTTTAAGAGTTGTTTTTTTAGTACTGTTAGAGTATTTAACATTGACTATTAACTATTTGTACAACATGTCGCAGCTCTGTATTTTCCCTTCAAGTATCCGCAGCTAAGTAAGTATACTTCGCTAGGCTGAGATAAATCTGTATATTTATATTAGATTAGTAATTGATTGAATTAGTAATTGATCAAATGCTCACATGTAGAAAAACAACCTGACTTGGATTTAATCACATTTCCATGGTAACGTTCTCTATAAAACAGACTTCGGTGTGGAGGAAGCAGACGTGTATTAATACGTGATATTCCCATCCCACATCAATATTACACAGCTCATCAGTGATTAATGATAATAAAGCCTAATGGATATCTGAGGATACTGTAAAAGTCTGAACCAATCTTAAATTATCTAAACTTAAGACTTTATAAGTTTATATTACATTATAAGTATAAGAGTTTATAAGTATAAATGCCTTAAATACTGAGTGGTACATTATATTCAGTGGATTTGCGATGTTTGAGCCCAATATATAGAAAAGCCGCATATACATGATACCTAACTGACAACCATTTTCCCAAACATATAGCAGTAAATATTAGAATTGTTTTTCCTACCTTCCAAACTTATTAAAGTGATTAAAAATCAACTTGTAGAGACTTGAAACATGGTTGAGATAAATAATCCATCACAGCTAACATGATGCGCTTCTCTTTTCTTTTCTTTTTCTTTTTCTTTTTTTTTTTTTTTTTTTTGAAGATACTTTATTATTTATTCCAACATATGGCTGCAGCAAGAAACTGAGCATCAGGGAATAAAATCCCAGGAGAAGACGGCGTTTATAAAGAAATTAAAAATGACCCTTCTACATTGGGACATAAGTGTTAGCAGGCAAAACATTGAATTTTAAAGTGGGTGTATCATCTGAACATTTGATTTTGAAAGATTAGGGAAAAATAACAGTAAAACTACTACAGTTTATGTTTTGAAAAATGACTGTCAGTACAGTATCACATGCAGGCAGTATTTGGGCTTAAACGTGCAAAATCACCAGTATTATATCCTTTAATCCAAGCAGTTTAAGCCATTAAGAGATGTGACTCAAACAGTATTAATTTAAAAATAATAACCCCAGACCACTGAGGTTATTATTCTTAGTGAGACTCTTCAAAACCTGAAGATATTTTATTTTAGTAAGAAATCAGATTTTTTTTTTTTTAACACTAAAAATAATTGATTTAATATTACTGGTGGAAAGACTCTTTAACCTTTACTTACAGGCCATAATAAGTGACCATCCATTTGGTCATATCAATATTAATCTTTTATTAATCTCTCTCTCTCTCTCTCTCTCTCTCTCTCTCTCTCTCTCTCTCTCTCTAGGATGGCATGGGGAATCTACGGGTGACCAAGGAGGGGGTCAGACTGGAGGGAGTGTCTGAATTCCTGTTGCCTCTTTATGTCAAAGAAATCCAGTCCCGCAGGGTAAGACCATGAGTTTGTGAGACTTTACTTTGTGTTAGTGTGTGTATGTGTATGTGTGTGTGTGTGAGCGCGCTTCAAAATAAAAATACAAAATTTCAGTTAACATTAAGGCTGTTTCTGATGAGAGGAGGAAGAGCTGGTGAGGGATATTGAAAAGTGGCTGGTATGGAGGACGGGAGGACAGCAAAGATAAAACATGAGAGAAAAAGCAAAAGAGGAGACGTAGCAGCGAGCATGAAAATAGGAGAAAATTATGGATGAGAGGTGAGCAAAAGAGCCTTTACACACCAGAGGCAAATAATTTGTGTGACTATTTCACGCATTAACAACCTTTTTTTGAACTCACGCCCTGTTAATGCAGAACTTTAACATCAACAACAGAGCTTGGCTTGACAAAGTTGCAGAATTAATTATTTTTTTGAATTAAGCTCGATTTTTCCAACTTTTCGCCCATGTTGGACACACTCAGAACATTCACCATGGCAGACTGTCTGATTGTTTTTGTTTCACAGATGCTGTCCTGTATGATTATAAAGACAGAATCATACAGGACAACATCAAAGCAGGAGAATGAAGTGCACATTGAGCAAATATAATGACATGCTAACCTTAAACATGCTAATCTGAAGACGTTAAAGCTTGATGTGTGACGACCTTTCCACAGCATCCGTTTGATTTGCTATATTTAAAGATAGATTAGCAGACTAGCATGTCAAAGATTAGCATGAAGCATGTTTAAGGTTAGCATGCAATGATATGCTAACCTTAAACATGCTAATCTGAAGACATTAGGAAAAAACTTGATGTGTTACGACCTTTCCACCGCATCCATTTGATTTGCTATATTTAAGGATAGATTAACAGATTAGCATGGTAAAGATTAACGTGATAAAGCATGTTTAAGGGTAGCATATACAATGATATGCTAAACATAAACATGCTAATCTGAAGACATGCAAGGAAAGCTTGATCTGTTATGACCTTTCCACAGCATGTTTGATTTTCTATTTTTACGGTTAGATTAGCAAATTAGCATGTTTAGGATTAGCTACGTATATTGTGGGGATTATAGCTAAAGAGCTTCATTATGACGACAGTGGATTGATCCTCAGATCAGCAGCTGTCTGAAAAAGTTTGTGAAAAACTTTAATTCCTTGATTAAAAAACTGTGCTCTTGTCTGTTTCTCAGCTAGTGCAGCACCCGTTCAAAACATGCGTGTTCGGACTGGGCCGGACTTTATGGGGGTGTGTGCCGCAGCCTGCCATAATTTAGCTTAGCATGTCCTCATGAGGGCGGCACAGTGGCGCAGTGGTTAGCGCTGTTGCCTCACAGCAAGAAGGTCCTGGGTTTGATTCCCAGCCAGGACAGGGCCTTTCTGTGTGGAGTTTGCATGTTCTCCCCGTGTCCGCGTGGGTTCCCTCCGGGTACTCCGGCTTCCTCCCACCTCCAAAGACATGCATGTCAGGTGAATTGGGAACTCTAATTTGCCCGTAGGTGTGAATGAGAGCATGAATGTGTTTGTCTGTCTCTGTGTCAGCCCTGCGATAGACTGGCGATCTGTCCAGGGTGTACCCCGCCTCTCGCCCTTTGACTGCTGGGATAGGCTCCAGCCCCCTCCCCCTTGACCCTCAACAGGACAAACGGGTTTAGAAAATGGATGGATGGATGGACGTCCTCAGGAGCTAGCTTTGTTTGATGTATGGGATCGGGTTGAGACTGTGTCACTGGACCGGAGCATATACTGCTGCGTCCAGAATGTATCCTGCAGCATGGACTACTTTTTACTGGCACAGCTCAATTTGGGAACCACTCATCCAAACAACTTCACACGTGACACTGTACATCCTTGGGTTCTGAGCAATAACCCTGCCGAATTTTAACTTCATAACTTCTCGAGATGTTAGTGCCGCAGACAGAGAAACTCTCTTTATAGATAGACTGATGCGATGCAACAGAATCTCTTTTTTCCCTTCCAGTTCTCAGGAAAATATATAAGTATTCTCAAAAAAACATCTCAGAAAAATTTGCAATTCCGTGTGTCATTTATTTGCGTGGCCCTTGGTGTGTAATGGCCTTAAGATGAACAGGGCTGAGACAAATCGAAACAGAGTGAAAATAGAAACGAGAAGTGTTGCAACATGAGACGAGGATGATGAGCGGCACAGAAGAGGAGAAAAGGTAATTAGGGAAGAGAGGTGAGGAGAAGAAAGAGGATGATGAGAGGAGATGAAAGGGGAAACAAAGAAACGCTGGCTGATGAAGGGTGAGGAGTGTTGTGGATGAAGGAGCAAAGGAGACATTTGCTTTCGACTAATCAGCTTCTAAACTGTTGCTTACATTTTTGGCATTTCTGCTTTATTCAAAGGTGGATCATAAATATTTCTATGAATGAATTATAATCCCATTACGGTTATTTTGTGTCGCTGGTTAATTTATGTGCGAATTTTATTTATTATTAAAGTAAAGACTGCTTGGCTTACAAGTCAGTAAATGGGTTCATCATTCTCATCGCTGCCACGGAGAGCTGTTTACGAAGACGCTCCTAACGCTTCTCATTCCTTCTTGTTGTTTTGGGAAACGAGTAAAAATTTCTGCAAGTACTTTGTGAAAACACTTGTAACCACTAAGCGTCAATGTAGATTTAGGTATGGACAGTAGAAATATGTCTCTGCTATGTCAAAGCCACTGAATCGTCCCTACCAGTATTTTTATCTGATAAAATTTGATTCATTTTAGATATTACTCAGATATTTGCTATTTAAAACAGTAAACGTGACACGCTCCAACCTTTAAACAGTACATGCAAAAATTAAAGGACCCTACCATCCATATTGCATGTTTGAGCCTAATATATTCAATTTTCTTACACGCTATGTTACTGACAATCATTTCCCAAAGCATACTACAGGAATGGTGAATTAAAAATGTTTCTCCTACCTTCCAGACTTCCACTGGTTTCAGTTCATTCTGGTATTAAAATCAACTTGTTGATACTTGAAACGTTCTTGGGATAGGTAATCCATCATCACCAACAAGACGTGTATTCAGGTTTTTTTTAGAAGTTACGTAATTTTAGCGTTTAAGCGCAATAAAAAGCGTGGAGTGAATGTATGCCTCCATCAGGGAATATAGTCCCAAAAGAAGACCGGCATTTATGGAAAAATTTAAAGGACCGTGACTTCATAAGGTTGCATAACTATTAGTAGGAGAAACATGGATTTTTAAGGTGGGTGTATCAGTTGAATATTTGATTTTGAAAGATTAAGAGATTTTGCAAAATATCAGGAAAGCTGAAATACGGTTTTGTCTTTTGGGAAATGACTGTCATTAATGTAACATGTAGGAAAATTGAATATATTAGATTCACACATGCAAAATGGATGGTATGGTCCTTTAATAAGAATGAGCTCCAACTACAGACTTTGTAAGAGGAAGTGCGTCCACCATGGCTAGGGACTGTTGAAAAAGTACATTTTTTAATGTTCTAGAGTCTCAAATATGTTTTCTAGCAAATTCTTCATTTTTGGAAAAATTAAAAAAATCTGAAAGAATTGAGCAGAAGTGTCTAAAACAACTTATAAAAAGTTGTCAGTTTTCTACTTGATTATAGAATATTCTGGAAAATGAAGGAAAGTCTCCAAAAATCAGCAAACAATTTGTCAATGTGACTTTTGACTGCAGAGAATTAAAAAATAAGTATGCTTCATAGAAATCTACCTACAATTAAAATATTTAAGTTGGATAAAGACCACCACACCAATTTGCTGCAAGAGCCCCTTTCCCACGGGCAAGACATTCATTTCTGCCAATAAATCAATGAGTTTCTGCTTCTAAAACCAGTGCAGTTTTTCTGTGAGAGTGTGTATGTGTGTATAAGGCTCCGCTTATCTCCTTACATTCAAGCAAGCCCCAGGTTGCCGTGGCATTTTCTAAACAGCAGGTATGCTCTTATTTTGATATTGACTGTTGTGGTTTTACTGTGAAGTGTGGTTCCAAAGGGAGCTGCTGAATCAGAAATGTCCACTAAACTCCCCGAAGACACAACAGTCTGCTGCTTGTTTTGTGGAGAGAGAGAGAGAGAGAGAGAGAGAGAGAGAGAGAGAGAGTTCTAAAAAGGGAATCAGAGAGGAGAGAACGTATGGGAATCATTTCAGCAACTCTTACCTGAAGCACATCATCGTTCACTGCATAAACAGAACAGATTCCTGGGGACAGAATGGAGTAGAAACTAAATATGGACATGAAGTCGTGTTATAGGGTGTTTGGTCTATGGTATGGTTCAGTTAGGCAGGTCTGAATGCAGCAGTCGTCTCTCGATCTAGTTCCAAACTAGCTCTGGAGTGGTTTGTTGGTGGTCTGAACATGATCTGGACTACGAACCACCTACAGGAAATCTGTTGATCTATTTTGATGTACGGTATAACGTATGAAGTTAACGTAGTTTAACATCAGACTCTACTTTTTAAAAAAATCACTGGGATATGAAAGACCTGGAACCTCCCAACATTAAGTTACCCTTATCCATGTCCCATACCCGATCCCAAACTGACCTTGGACGTGGAACATTGTTAAGAAAAACTCACTCATGAGCATTTTTTCATTTGACTCTTTCTTTCCCTGGACTCTCTCATGGCACTTACTGATAGGGTCATTCCTATGTTCCCCAGTTCTATATAATACAATAGAGCACATAATGGGTTTAGGGTTAGGGTTATTCTGTTAATACACACTTAAAGTGTGTTAACAGAATATTGAACTGGGGAACATAGAACCCTGGGAACATAGATACACTCCCTTACAGATCATCTCACTGACGTTTTAGGATCTTGGAAGTTCTCATCACTTAAGCACCTTTTCATGGCTCCACTGTTGTAACAGATAAATTCATCTATTGTTATATCCTTGTTTTTGTTTTTTTTTTGTTTTNTTTTTTTTTTTGTTTATTGGTTTTTTTTTTGGGGGGGGGACCCACCAGTGTTGGTCATTCAGGAACAGGACAACAATTCTCTTTGAATTGCCTCTCCTGAGGTTTCTTTCATTTTCTTCCATATGTGCTAAGTTTTTAACAAGGGTTTCCTTGTCTTCCTACTGGAGCTCAATCTAGGTCAGGAACTAATGCTGTGTCGGCCTGTAAAGCCACTGCAGACAACTTAGAAATAGAAAAACTTGACTTATATGGATGGCTCCATCTCTGGCATGGGTCCACACAGCTTCCCACTAATGTACCATATATTTACTTCCAATTTAATACAGGCAAGTACTTCAGAACTGTTAACTTGAGCAGTTATATTTGAGATGTTACAGTTTAACAGACACTTATTAGTAACTAACAAGTCTTTTCTTTGACTGTGGTTTAAACAGTGAATAAATCATTGGATGCAATTTTCAGGAAAGCTTTAATACTGTAAATGCTCAAATAGTGGCCGGAGCCTTTATTTCCATCAACTGCACAGAGAGCCAGGCCTTTATTAGAGACAGGCCTTTATTTCTAATTTGAAGCTATATAATCTCCATGCTTCTCAGCAAAGTTTCCTGCAGCTGTGTTATAGTTAGTCCTTCAGTTTTCCTTTAAAACAGTCTGGTAATAATGAGTACGGTGCCATGCTGAAAGTAAGGAGCATCCCTGTAACGGCTGTTTATGATGTGTGGTGTGAAGCGAAACCGAAACTAGAGCCTCGTAGCGGCTTTCAGAGAATCCCGCCGCCAATGGACGAATCCATAACTGCATAAAAAACATGCCACAGAGAAGCGTGTCAGTGTGAACACGCCTCCAGACAGCTTTTATAAAGGTCCATTTTCATCCATTTTTCCGGGTTGGTGATGACAGCAGAGCCGGGGACGGGCTCCACGTTTACGGCTTTGTTTCACATTGAGCCTGGCCGCCTTCAGGCTGAAGGAACGACAGCTGGAGAGGAGTTTAAAGTGGTCTGGTATTTCAGACATGGCTGCTGTCATGGCGGCAGGCAGCAGGTAACACTAATATTAATCTGGACAGTAACAGACACACACCAAACCTGCCTTTATTTCTTCCCGCTGACTTCACCCCGTGGCTATAATTAGATATCAGCCATTATTTGAATACCGGTTTTTATTAGAGCATTTACTGTAGGTTTTTTTTTCTTTAAAGAACATAATTTAAAGTCTGAATTACAGTCATCAAGATATATGTCAGATCTAAAAAGGGTTACGAACTCAATTCTGCAGATAAAATGGGGGTGTGATCTCCTTTTAGGGAAGTTCACACTCCAGTTCCTGATTCAACCCCGGGTCAGTCATGGATCTGATATTTTAGGATGAGTTAAAATTTGACATCCCTGAATAACAAGATTATAAATGCATTCTGATAACCCTGCGTGTCATCGCGAGGCTCAATCTGCTCAGCAAGGCTCCCAATTAAAAAAAACGAGCTTTAATCTCCTTTTTGAGAAAATAAGTTTGAGGAGAATAAAGGAGAGGATAAAGATGGCATCCCTCCCATGCAGCTGTATTATGCTTTTTTCAAAGTCATCATACACATGCATTTTGCATAATCGGGGCCATCTCCCAGCAGTGCATTGTGGGAGAGGTAAATGGAACAGTGTGACTCCCAGAGAGAGCTAAATACAGAATGCTGCATATAAACTACACGCTAACAACAACAACAACAACAACACTCCCCGTGAATTAGATCCGCTGGCTGAGCGGAAGAGGGAAAGCTGCAGTGAGGAAGGAAAGAGAAAGGAGGTGAAGAAAGAAAGGAATGAGTCGGATGGAGGCAGAGAGAGAAAAGGGTGGAGAAGAAAGAAAGGAGAGATAAAGGAAAAGATGTGTGATTAAACAGAAACACCTTAGCATGTGTTTTTTTTTTAATATTCATGATTATCTTAATTAGCATTTCACAATCTTAGATAATTGAATCAATTTGAATATCTGCTCAAAGGGTCAAATGGCTTAATTATTCTTATTTTTTCCACATCATACAGGAAAGTAGTTATTATCTTTCAAGTCAGTTTACCAAGTTAATGCAGAAATTAACATTTTTATTTTTTATTTCTTTTTAACAAAGTACCTCTGAGCAAACCAAAATATCTGCGTACCGCCTCACAAACCACCAACTCTAAGGCTGTTTTTCTTGAATAGATTCTGGCCCCTTTGTACAGTTCGTTGCAGCAGGTCTGAACACAGCGATCACACTCGGCTGCAGACAAAAAACGTTTTAGGCAATGATGTGCAGTCAGGGCCAGCAAGGCCTTCTCTGCTGGCCTAGAGATTGTCAGAATCATCAAATTATGTTTTTATAATTTAATATATATTTTATTAATGCTATATGTATTTTGCAAAATTTGTTCCCATCAGTTTTGTTATTAACGTTATTTCATCGGTATACTCTCTCTCCCTCAGTATAAATTAGAGCTTTTATCCAATCAGATTTTCCACCTGTGCTGTCTCTGGGTAAAAAAAAAATCTAGCCTGAGGCCTTCAGAATCTGGAATGAATTCTCTCTGATATTCAAGCAAATGGGACGATGTTGCTGATTGTCATATTCTTTAACCAACCAGATTTCTAGTTTGCCAGGTTGGCTGTATTCTTTTACACACTAGTGCCTTCTAGCTGGCCTTGGCCTACGTCATCGGAGTACAGCATTATGCTAACAGCTAAACAGCCTGCCAGAAATTAGCTAACTCACATAAACCTAGCTAGCAAGTAACGGAGCATTAATGTTTATTTAAACTTTCTTTCTTGACGTTTAGATTTTTAGATGTAGTGCTTTAGATTTTTTGTTTAGATTTTTACTTAGTCCTGTTGTTTTTTTNTGTTTAGATTTTTACTTAGTCCTGTTGTTTTTTTAACGCACAATGGCTGAAGGAGGAGAAGAAATGAATTAACTGACAACACTTTTTTTCACATTTTGGAACTGAAATGCACCGATAATGTACAGCCGTGTCATTAAACTCT
>VXCM01006927.1:0-34672 GCA_014773175.1 Lucifuga dentata
GGCAGATGATTCGCTGTGGTGACCCCTGAAGGGAAAGCCGAAAGGAAAAGAAGAAGAAGATACATCACATATACATCATACACATATATACATCATATAAATCACATATACATCATACACATATATACATCATATACATCATACACATATACATCATATATATATCATACACATCATATATACATATATATATCATATACATCACATACATCATACACATATATACATCATATACACCATACACATCATATATACATCACATATACATCATACACATATATACATCATATACATCATATATACATATATACATCATATACATCACATATACATCATACACATATATACATATATACATCATATACATCATACACATACATCATATATATATCATACACATCATATATACATATATATATCATATACATCACATATACATACACATATATACATATATATATCATATACATCATACACATATACATCATATATACATCATACACATATATACATCATATACAGCATTTACATCATACACATCATATATACATCATATACATCATATACATCATACACATCATATATACATCATATACATCATACACATCATATATACATCATATACATCATATATACATCATATACATCATATACATCATACACATCATATATACATCATATACAGCATTTACATCATACACATCATATATACATCATATACATCATATACATCATACACATCATATATACATCATATACAGCATTTACATCATACACATGATATATACATCATACATTATTCCTCTACACAATACACTTCTCCCATCTCATCTTTTTCTCTCCTCTTCTCTTCCATCTTCTCTCCTCCTTTTCTCTCCTTTTTTGCTCTTTGTGCTTTCTCTCTCCTCTCATTTCCTCTTCACTTTTCTCTATTTCTCCCTTAGCTCCTCTCTCCTCTCCTTTTTCTCTCTCCTGTCTCCTTCTCTTTCTCTCTCTCTCCTGTCCTTTTATTCCCTTTTCCCTCTCTAATCTCCTTTTCTCTCCTTTTTTGCTCTCTTCTTTCTCCTCTTTTTCTCTCTCCTCTCCTCTTAGCCTCTTTGACGCCATCTATTCCTTGCTGAAGCATAAGATCCACAGACTTCCCGTCATTGATCCAGAGTCTGGGAATGTTTTGCACATCCTGACACACAAGAGGATCCTCAAGTTCCTGCATATATTTGTGCGTATTTTTACATTTCATATTGAGCATTTTAACCCCTGATGTGTATTTTCATCATAACCAGACCAGAAACCAACACACGCCACGTCTTATTTATTTTCAGGGCGGAAAAATTCCAAAGCCTGCATTCATCCAGAAGGAGATCCAAGAACTTGGAATTGGAACTTTCCGGAATATCGCAACTATTCAGGAAACAGCAACACTTTATGACGCCCTGAGTATTTTTGTGGAGAGGAGGGTGTCAGCGCTGCCAGTGGTGGATGAACAAGGTATGAACAGAGATGCAGCCATAACTATAACTTTGGTTATTGATTATTATATGAGATCATTGAAATATATTGTAGAATTAATTCTATAAAGGAGTTCAAACTGCTTCATTCATATTGGGCATCCAATATTTTGTATCCTCAGGCAAAGTGGTGGCGCTCTACTCAAGATTTGATGTGATTGTGAGTACCCCGGAAGTTTTTAAAGGACCATACCGGTGATTTTGCATGTTTAAGCCCAATAAATACTACTCTGCACGTTACATTAGTGACATTTTCCAAAACATGTTGGGCTGAAACATTCAAAACCACTGGTATAGTCCTTTAAGTGTATTACTCATCTACACCGTGTGTTTTTGAACCAGGGTATCTTGTGTTTCCGCTACGGCAGAATCTAGCAGCACAGAAGCTGTACAACAATCTGGACATGACGATGCAGGAGGCTGTGCGCAGACGAGTGGGTTTCGTCGCGGGGGTGATCAAGTGCTACCCCGACGAAACCCTGGAAACCATCTTAGACCGCATCGTCAAAGCCGAGGTCGGTGTGTTTTCTTCAACTCGTCAAAAGCTCAAAGATTTCTGCTAAAAAATTCCCTGTCTTGCTCCACATCTCAGGTCCATCGGCTGGTCCTGGTGGACAGGGCAGACGTGGTGAAGGGCATCATCTCTCTGTCTGACCTGCTGCAGGCCATGGTTTTAACCCCTGCAGGTATTGACGCCCTTATGTCCTAGCAACGGGGGGGGCTGACAGTCCTTTCCCTCCTTTACCACCCGTGTAGCCCTGAGTCCTGGCTGTGAACCCAGGCAGGTAGGCTCTGGAGCCTGACCACCCCAACCCAAATGGCTGTCGCCCCACCCAAACACCTCCACCATCACCCGCCCTCTTATCTGGTTAGCACCCAGATACCTTACCCCACATATCACCTTGTTGCATTTGATTGCGCAGTAGCAACCCTGCTGCTGCTTTCTACCTAACCTTCCCATTTTCTTTCATTTAGCAAGTTGCTACTAAGTTTTGCTCCTATTAGGCATGCATCTAGTTGCGCTCTCAACCCCAGTGTTAAAAACAAGCATTACCTGAAAATTTATGATACTCACAAATTTGCATGATACTGACCTTGGTTCATTTCTTCCAGAAATAGGAGTGTGACTGAACTGAGAGATCACAAGAAGAAGAAAAATCCCAGGCTGTGCTGCTGTTTACATTAAGGCCTTTGTGATCATTAAAAGTTGTTTTATGTGTTTGGGGTAAAAATAATGGACACAGTGGGCTGACACTCGCCTCCTTGATAGTGTTATGACACTCTAAAGTCTCCAGCATAATGTCCATAGTGTCTGCATCTGATCAAATTGATCAATATGTTTACTCAGCATTGTAAATTTCTGTAATAAACATTTGTATCAAAGCTTTCTCAAGTGGTCTTTTCATTGCCAATCTGACATAAAGCTGAATCTAATCTGCAGAAAAGTGATTAAAATAATTATATAAAAGTGTAATTTAACACAAAATGGTGATTGTTCACTAGACAGTTATTTCTGTAGATAATATATTTTAAAAAAAAACACATTTAAGACGAAATGTACTGAAATGTGTTTTTTTTTCCTCTGTAAAAATCGTGCTTGCAGTACAGCTGCTTCACCACATGGTGGCGGCATTGAGTTTGAGTCAGTTTCAATACTGTAAACAAGGAAACACGTGACCTCTTTTCTAATCCGTGACAGGCTTCGCTTTTCCACCGTCCATCGACGTCATTGCTACGTCAAGTTATTAGAAATAATCACGCAAAAGGCCGGAAATATACTGATACCGCATTCGCAATAAAAGTATACTTTTAAAATGAGTATTGGCAGGTCCGGGGCTTAAAATACCCAGGTGACATTATATATACTATATCATTAAAGTCAAGTAGTAATGGATACGTGGCGATGCCTCTCCTTTTTCGTTATTTTTATTTTAAGGTACCATGTACAACTTTTTGTTTTGTTTTGAAAGTAATAAGCGGAAGCCTGCTTTGTTGTTTGTCTTGCTTGACGCGGGTCTTTCCGTATACCCCGAGATCTCCTAAACAACATAACAAAGTGAGGGGGAAAACATGGCGAGCGAAGAGGAGGTCAGAAGACGCCCCTCGGTTACCTCCTCTTCGGTCGGTTTAGAGGCCCTATTCCCTCCTGGGACGTCGGAGCAGGGTTGCGGGGACGGAAATCCGGAGCTGGTCCGCCTACGGGATTGCCTGCAGGGCTGGCTATCGCAATATGAGCCGCTGCTGCTGTGGGTGCAGAGGCTGCTGGTGTGGGAGAGGCCGCTGTACAGCATCTCTGTCGCCCTGACACTCAACACATTATTCTGGTAAACCGCGAGTGGGAGTTTCATCGCTTTTGTCACGCCGCTGACAGCACGACGTGATTGTGAATCATAAGCTAGCTAGCTGGCTGGCTAACTGGCTAACGACAGCGAGGATATTACGAGTAAACGTCAAGACAAGTTAGCTTATCCCACGTCGTTAGCCTAATGCTAACGCAGCTTGTACACCTGTAACTTCAGTTTCCGCGTGCGGCGAATTTGAAGTCATGAGATTCAGCACTTATATGTTATGACGTTGATTAAAAAAAAAGAGAGGTAAAGCAATTTTTAACTGTTACACATGTTAATGTTTATAAAATCCCCAAAAGTCTCATGTAATGCTGATGCTGCGTTCGAGTTACCTCGGAAATCGGATTTTTCCCAGTCGGAATTTCCGACTTCCGATCTCAAACCGTTCCAGCCAAATGTAAACAAAAAAGCATGGCTGAACGCCAAAAAATACTGATTCTCAGATTAAATAACCTTAGTAATAAATGCAAACTAAAGTAAAGTTAGATTACAGGAGTGTTTGGTTGGATTGTGTTACAATGATAGTGGGTATTAAACATTTGTGCAGAGAAGTAAATGTTCTGAAATTATTTCCACTTACAGTGGCAAAGAGTTATTATACACTATAGATAGTTAACTTGGCTATATTTTGGCCTTTTTATTTCAGTGTCATGCAAGAAAAAATACTTTATTCGGCTGTTAGCTGATCATTTACATCGCAAGTCGGAAAAATCTGACTTCCGAGGTAACTCGAACGCAGCATGAGGCCTCCTGCCGCTATCCCTAACAGATACATACTTTCTCGAAATGTCAACCGAATATTGAACTATAACAGGTGGAGCTCCACGACATTCCAGTTAGTTGATCATGTTTATCCTCCCTCAGGCTCCTGTCTTCCACGTCCCTGCGGCCTCTGTTCCTGCTCAGCGTGTCCCTGCTGGGACTCATGCTGCTGGAAAGATGGAAGCCCATCATTACTGGTGAGCTTTAAATCTGCTGCTCAGAGGAAATCTTTGCTGTTGCTTCACCATTTACATCTAAATTTGTGGAATGCTCCTTTACCGGGGAAATCCTCCATCATATCCATCATGTCAGAGAGGACAGAGTTCACTTTTTCTACTCTGCAAGGCCTGTAAACACAATTTTAGTTTTAAAGGACCATACCAGTGGTTTTGCATGTTTGAGCTCAATATATACAACCCATATACGTGTTACATTACAGCCAAACATTTCCCAAAACATACTACCAGAGCGGGAAATATTAGAATTGTTTTTCCTACCTTCCAGACGCTATAAATGCTATAAAAATCAACTTGTAGAGACTTGAAACGTGCTTGAAGCTATTCAGTTTTTAATAGAAGTAACTTTATTGAAGCAGTCCAACAGGAAGATGCACAGAAGGAAATGTATTACTCCGCCAGGGAATATAGTCCTAGGAGACGACGGCTTTACCGAGAAATTAAAAACGACCGTCTCTTCTACATTTGGATGTTCATGTTAGCAGGTGAAATATTGAATTTTACTTGAATGTCTGATGTAGAAAGATTAGGGGATTTGACAAAATGAGAGGAAAACTAAAATATGGTTTTATGTTTTGGAAAACGGTTGTCAGCAGCATTAAGTGTGTGTGGGTTGTATTCATTGGGCATGAACATGCAAAATTACTTGTATGGTCCTTTAAGTCTTGGTAGCAAACAGTTCTTTAAATCTTCATATATGTGGATTGAATCTTGGATCATTTATTCAACTGAAACATATTTTTGTCGCTGATCTGCTTGTAATGTTTTTTTTTTTTTTTTTTNTTTTTTTTTTTTTTTTCTTTTTCTCCCGCAGTTCAGCACGCAGACGCTCAACCCGATCAAAGGTGTGTGGTGTGTGTAGTGTGTGTACGGTAAACAGATATCCTGTGAACGACTTTTATCTGCTCTGCTACTGTTTAATTTCACTTTCTGAATTTATTCTGACTTGGAGAGCTGGTTAAACTCATCACATGTCGCAGGAAAGTAAACATCTATTACCCATTTCAGGCGACCAATCAGGTTTAGCCATTTTGTTTGTCTTCGTCTCTCCCTCCCTTTGCTATCGTAACGTGATCACGGAGCCCTACGGGCATGATACATGCCGGTTTGAGTTCTTTGCTGGTGTTGATTTAGCGGCTCTCTTCCTGCGTTGGCGTGCGTGTGTGTGTTGTGTGTGCATGTGTGTGCAGAGAAAGCATGAGCGTGGCGCAGCGTTTGCTTAGCGTCCCTGAACTGAGCCATCACCTGGCGGAGAGCTACCTGACCTGCTGCCTGTACCTGCAGGAGATGCTGCAGTACAAACGGCAAAACCACGGCAAGGTACGGCAAGAACTCCTAAATAATGTTTCGTGTTAATAAAGGCCGCGTTCTGTTTTGGTGCGACGAAATGGAACGGAACGAAGCGAATGTGATTTGCTGCAAATGCTGAAAGAGGCCTTTGTTTAGCTCAACTGCAGAGACAATCAGGCCTTTATTTCTAATTTTAAAGGGTCATACCATTGATTTTGCATGTTTAAAGGACCATACCACCCATTTTGCATGTTTGAGCCTAATATATTCAATTTTCATACATGTTACATTGCTGTCAATCATTTCCAAAGCATACTACTGGAACAGGGAATTAAAAATGTTTTTCCTACCTTCCAGACCTCCATTGGTTTCAGTTCATTCTGCTATTAAAATCAACTAGTTGATACTTGAAATGTTCATCACCAACAAGACGTGTATTCAGGTTATTTATTTAGAAGTATGTAATTTTAGTGTTTAAGCAATAAAAAGTGTGGAGTGAATGTATGCCTCCACCAGGGAATATAGTCCCAAAAGAAGACCTGTGTTTATGGAAAAATTTAAAGGACTGTGACTTCATAAGGCTGTGTAACTATTAGCAGGAGAAACATGGATTTTTAAGGTGGGTGTATCACTTGAATATTTGATTTTGAAAGATTAAGAGATTTTGCAAAATATCAGGAAAGCTGAAATACGGTTTTATCCTTTGGGAAATGATTGTCAGTAACGTAACATGTATGAAAATTGAATATATTAGGCTCAAACATGCAAAATGGCCGGTATGGTCCTTTAACATAAAATTTTTCACCTGTGAACACTTGCATCAAAATCTAGAAGGGACGGTGGTTTTTAATTTGTGTGTAAACGCCGTCTTCTCCTGGGACTATATTCCCTGGCGGAGGCGTACGTTTTCTTGCGCGTCGTAATATCTCAGTTTCCCTTTATTCCCATTTCCCAGTTCTGCGCGATGATGTGCAGCGGCTGTTTCGTTCTCGCCGTGGTTGGACATTACGTGCCAGGAATCATGATCTCCTACATCATCGGTGAGCCTGACACCAGTCTTGTGTTGGTGCCAAATGGTGGGATTAATGTGCACCAATAGCGTGAGGCTTTAATTCTGGTGAACAGACGTGTCGGCGTTTTGCTTTGCAGTGCTGAGCGTGCTGCTGTGGCCTCTGGTGGTCTACCATGAGCTGATCCAGAGGATGTACACGGGCCTGGAGCCGATCCTGATGAAGCTGGACTACAGCATGAAGGGCGACACGGAGCACCACAAGCACGACAAGAGGAGTGAGTGTTGCCATGGCGACCGCCAAGCCAACGAATCAGCCGCGCCTTCGATTTCTGTTGGCGGTCCCTGTGTCAGGTTCATGTCTTCCCTCCTCCCATGGAGAGTGCGGCTTTAAAAGTGTGTACGTGTGTGTGTGTTTGTGTGTGTGTGTGTGTGTGTGTGTGTGTTTTCACAGAGATAAAGAAGGAAGCGGAGGAAGGAGACGAGCCCAGGGCCGAGACAGAGAGCGAGAGCGAGGAGGAGGAGGAGGAGCTGTCATGTTTCGCACCGACGGTATGGACACACACCTAAAAGCCTTTACACACTCACAAGGCTACATGTGGCTGCATTAAAGGATCATACCAGCGATTTTGCATGTTTTAAGCCCAATAAATACTATCCACATACATTTTTACGTTATTGACAATTTCCAAAACATAAAACGGTGCTTTAGTTTTCCTGTTAGTTTGTTGAGTCCCTTAATCTTTCAAAGTCAAATATTCGAGTCGTAAAATTGAAAGTTTCGCCTGCTAACATGTGCGTACAAAAGCAGAAGGTTATTTTAAATTTCTGGGTAAAAGCATCTTCTGCTGGGACTATATTCCCTGGCGGAGACACACGTTGTCTTCTGTGCAGCTCCATGTTGGACTGATTAAATACCGTTGCCTTGACAAAAAAGCTTAAGAGATGCACTTTAGATTGTATGCTTGACCACAGGGATGGGCAACTGGCGGCCCACGGGCTGGATACGGCCCACACCTTTGATCTATCAGACCCTCGAATGACTTCTCAATGAACAAAAATGAAAATTATTAAGTGTTGTCCTTTGTATTACCACCACCCATCTGCAGAGGGCGCGCAGTCATTACTGATGCGGTATAACTGGGTAAAATTTCTGGGAAAAAGCGTGTTCTGCTGGAACTATATTCCCTGGCGGAGACATACGTTTTCTTCTATGCAGTTCCATGTTAGACTGATTAAATACCCTTGACAAAAAAGCTGAATAGACATCATGTTCGCTGTGATGGATTACTAATCTGAAATGTGTTTCAGGTCTCCACAAGCTGACTTTTTTATAGCGTGCTGGAATATTAAAGTTAAATCAAGTCTGGAAGGCAGGAAAAGCAATTCTAAAAATGTACTGCTCCAGCTGTATGTTTTGGGAGACAGTTGTCAGTAATATAACGTGCATGCAGGTTGTATATATTGGACTGAAACACATGAAATCGCCGGCACGGTCCTTTAAGGTAAGGCTGTATGTTTGTTGGTCAGGTGGACGTGAAGACCACGGCTCTGGCCATGGCCATCACAGACTCCGAGCTCTCGGATGAGGAGGCCTCCATCTTGGAGAGCGGTGGGTTCTCCGTGTCCAGAGCCACCACGCCTCAGCTCACCGACGTCTCCGAAGGTACAGCTCCCGTTTCTTTCTACGGAGAGGTCAAAGGTCAGGGGTCACTTGCACAACAGGGTCACTTTGTTTTTTTTCTTTTTTTGTCAGACCTGGACCAGCAGAGTCTACACAGCGACCCGGAGGAGCCGTACCTGCGCGATCTCCCCGACTTCCCCTCAGTGGAGGAGTTTCCATCCGTCGAGCACAACCTGCTCCACTTCCCTCTTCGCCGCCCCACCCAGGGCGGCGGGGGCCCGGCAGGGGCGTCTCCGGAGGCGGAGCCACTGAGCCCCACCTGCCTGCTGCTCCAGCATCTCGCCTCGCCACTCCACTTTGTGAATACGCACTTCAACGGACACGGGCGGCCCCCCAGCGGCGAGGCGAGCGCGTCGCCTGTGGGGGAGGAGGCAGGTAGGTGGGGGGGAGGCGATAACACGGGGATGACCCACGACGCACGGCAATCCCTGGAGGCCTTGAGCGAGGAGATCGTGAGCACGGCCATCTCCACCGTGGTGCAGAACACTCTGTCGGCGCTGCTGCGCTCCAGTGAAGCTGGCGAGGAGCCCGACCTCGCCGAGTTCCTCCCCACCGACGCCCTGCCCAGCGCTCTGGAGCCCTCTGCCCATCCCACCAATGCCGCTGCTACGACAACGCCGGAAGGGGTGCTGGGGCTCGAGGACCCGGACGAAGTGGCCGCGACGGAAAGTGGCACCGGCGAAGAAATACCCGACGACACACTAGTTCCAACGGAGGACGAGGACTTTGAGCTTCTGGACCAAAGTGAACTGGAGCAGGAGGAGGAGGGGTTGGACCTCTGCTCTGATGGACAGGTAGTGGGAGGAGCTTCAGACACACCTTCATCTCCACAGGATCAACCACAGTCCTAGCTTCCCTTTCGTCCAAAATATTTTGTTTTGATTTGTACATTAGAAATACGTGATATACATAAAAACATATATACAGTATATATTTATCAGAGAGTTCCGTTCGGTCGCGTCGTTTCTCGTCCGTCACGCGATCGGGATCGGCGGCAACGGCGAGGCAGCGTTCACGACGACGCCACATCTTTGTAGAATTGAAAGCAAAGTTGGAGTGTTTCTTGTTTTTTTCTGGCGTCATTAAATGAGATGCGTTCAGGGCCCGTTTCAGTTCCAGAAATATCAGTTACCGCACAGCACCATCAAATTCAAACTCCCAGTAATGACGCCTTTACTTTCTTCCTTGGCAAAGCGCTCAACTAGTGGATGTTTATTTTGACGGTCTTACAGAGAGAGTTGAGTTATTGTTGGGTTCTTAATATATGTTATAAATTATTTAATTTAACGGTCAGAAGATGAAAGTGTATCGGACGGTAAAGTAGGTAAATTTTATCCCTTCAGTCATCCGTGATTGTAGGACGAGCGTTTTAAAGATTCCTGCCTCCGCTTATTTTTCACAGGATTTTCATCTCCATTATCACAGATTTGACAGATTTTCAGCCATTTTGACTTATCTGAAAATGGAAATTGAATGTTTTTTGGTTCTTCAGGATTGTAGATCTTCTATAAAATTTTTTCTTTATAACTGAGGCCTAATTTTTTTAAATAACTGTGCATAGAATTGAATTAATGCACCCGTGCGTAATCAGTCCGTATGTTACTGAATTTACAACTTTGTTTTTAGAAAAATAGACTATTTGGTGCATCGGTTCGTCCACATCCAACTATTTCTCCACGCACGTTCACCATGGGGAATAAGCTAGTTTTCACCACGACACATCCGTGCATGCCGTGCATCGTGCATGTGCGCACCGCCATCAATACTGAGGTCAATATTCTAGAGGATGTTACTTTTCCTGGAGCGGATTTTTTTTTTCTTTCATCAGAGGAATGTAAAAAGAGTCACGCGTCGCAGATCTTGAGCTTCGGGGTCAAATTTGACGAAAACTGGCACGTTGCTCAAACCGTATCACGAGGTTTTCATTTAGATACCGCTCAGCATCTGAGTCTCAGGGGTGGGTTGTACAAATCAAACCGAACGTGGCAGAATATTTCATTTCCCGACTTGTCGTAGCGCCGTGTTTGTACTAACCTTTCCTTCTCTCGGCCATGCCTCCGTGTGTATAGCGTAGAAATGCTAAAAAAAATAAAAGAGAAAACGTGAATATACTGCATGTAAAAACAGCACTCGTTAGTTTTGTCAGATGAAAAAGTTGCATAATTTGCGAGGAAAGATTGGATTTGAATGTTTAAAGGTTAACAAGTCCAGGAAACTCACTTTGTTTGACAGCTGAGCGGAACGTGCACCGAGCTGGAAACGAAAACGGGTGATGACATCACGTTCTGAGAAGGATTATTAAACTAGTTTGTGTATTGTAGTGGCGTGTTTGTTTTATGCTTAAAATATTGCTTCTTGAACTATAAAAAAAAAAACGCACTCAAACTGTACAATTTAAAAAAAAAAAAAAAAAAAAAAAAAAAAAAGGAATATATTTTCTAATTTCTCCTTTTTTCCATAAAGTACTCAGTTTGATCTTTTACGTCTACAAATTAAAACATTTAAAAAAAAACGGCTTACAGACGAGCTTCACAAAGTGGAAAAGATTTATTGTCATTTAAACCGGTTAAATAAAACTGCAGCTCTACATGTGGAAGTAAAGAATAAAAGAACAAACTGAAACACAGAAAAATGTGGGACTGGAATTTATCGGGGTTATTTTTGTTTTGATATGGATTTTTTTCTCTTTTTTTTATTGAACAGGGAAGTTTTCATCTTCGTGACTTGTGTAATTCTCTGATCCAAGGTCTTTTTCCTGGGAAAGAAAAACCCCGATTAGTGCAAATGCAGCAACATTTCCAAACACTACCCGTTAAAAGCAGTGGTTCTCAAACTGTGGTGCATGTACCACTGCTGACACTTGATGGTAGAGGAGATGAGTATGGAAATTTCTGCAGAAACACCTGAAATCTCTGGAAATTCTGTTATTGTGGCAAGTTTTATTAAAGGTGGATTCCACTTATTTTACACATCAAATTCAGTTTATTGTTCATGAGGAGCATTATGCAAAATAACCCTTATGATGTCATCAGGGTCATTTTGTCTGATTTTTGGTCACAAATGCCTTCTTAAGCTGCTGAATAGTGCTTCCTGTTACAATAAACTGAATTTGATGTGTTAAATTGGTGGAGTCCCCTTTAAAAAATAGATTTTTTTTAAGTTTAGTTACTCTCTTTTAATTAAGATTTGAATTTTTTGGGGGGGTTGAAAATAGCTCATCAATACGATGGCGTATTAATGAGGGGGCATTATTTTGAGTTTTCAAACTCGCAAATTTGCCAGTTTTAAAAGTGCATGTTTATGATAATTCGATGATTTTACGCTAAAAGCACAAGTATTTCTTTATTGCTAAATCTGAGGGAAAAGTATAATTTAATAGGGTCATGTACTGCAGGCGTAGTTACAACGTGAGGTGGTTCAATTCCCTTTCTCATTCTTTTCCCTTTTTTATTATTAAAAAAATGAAATTATCTAACTATAAAGCCATAAATCTCTGTCTGTAGCACTAACATCTCTAGAACCCATCACTGTATGAAGCTGAAATTCAGCAGGTTTATTGCTCAGGACCCAAAGACGTGCAGCATCATGTGTGAAGGTTGCTTGGATGAGCGGTTCTCAAATTGAGCTTTGCCAGTAAAAACTAGTCCGCATGGCAGGATACGCTCCACTCCACGGGCAGCTATGGCAGGCTGCGGTGCATGCCATAAAGTCCGGTCCGGTCTGAACAGGGACATTTTCAACGGGAACTCACTAGTTATTTTAAAAAATTAAAAAAATAATTGTTCGTCATTAAAAAATAATTTTCATTATGTTTTTAGTTTTTAAACTCACGAATTTGCCAGTTTAAAAACTTGCAAATTGGTGAGGTTTTTTTTTTTTTTTTTTTTNGACCTTATTAAATTATACCTTTCCATCAGATTTAGCAATAAAGAAATACTTGTGCTTTTAGCGCAAAATCATCGAATTTTCACAAGCATACAGACTTTCAAAACTAGCAAATTTTCAAGTTTAAAACCTTGAAATAGTGCCGCCCTTGTGTGTTTTTTTCTTTCTTGTTCTTCCATCTTATATGGCCCTAGTACGCCATCGTATATCAGTACTTCATCAGTAAGGATCAGGCTTGGTTTTTCATGAGAACCGCCATGTTGAAGCGATGCCAGTGTAACCTCAGCTGTGAAAATTGCGGAACAGGCCCTGTAATTTGTGCGACTCGCCATACCTGTCTGAGTTCACCTGCAGAAAGCTGCAGTCTCTCCCTCAGCTCCTCTCCCACGGCGACGCCTGACATCACGGACCATTTACCGTCCATGAAGGTCGCCGGAACCGAGAAGACGAGGCCATCTGGGAGATCGGGGTGACCTGCAGACAAACAAATATAATCACCTTCCACTGTGCCAGATAATCCAAGATACTATTTGTTAAAGCCTGTCACGTTATCTAGGTCATGTTAATATTTACCTGTGGATTGAACACCCACAGACAGAACTTCATCCCGACTGCGATCGCCATTCCAGGCCTTTAGGACGGCAAGGATCCCGTTGGCGGCGGACATGGCAGCTGCTCGTCTGGTCTTCGAAGTGACATCAGCACGCTGACATTTCAACAGGTGCTGAAAATCTTTTTCCAGCCATTTCCTGGAAGGGAGAAGGAGAATAGTGGATTTTTGTCAAATTCTGGTTTCGTTTGTTTTAGCCTGCTCGGGTCCAGGTGGGCGGGGCTCAAGAGACATATGAACTGACTATTCTGTTCCCATCAATCCAAGCACGCAAATAATTATTCACTCATGCTAATTATTCACTTCTACATTGGATTGTTATGTAAAAACTAAGAACTTATTCAAATGTGTCACCTACTTGTCATGGAGCATCTGCAGGACTGCCTGGAAAAAGAAGTCTGGTCCTTGGATCGCCCCATTGTAGTGGAAGACCTTCGCCTTCTGTAGGTCAGCGTGGAAACTGCCGCTAATATTCCCCCACACGATCACATCTGTCACGTCTAAAATTCAAAGGAGATGGAGACGTTATTCAGTAAGGAAATAAGCAGATTTTTGTCAGGATGTGAATGAATTTGACTACCTGATGCTCTCACGCGCAGCTTGTTTGCGATGAGAGCCCTGGCTTCATTCTCCAGCTGCGTTGCCATGCCGACAACGCGATGGCTGTCGACGGAGGGAGCGTTTTCCAGAAGCAAAGAGCACCTCAAGTTGACAAAAGAGTCGCCGGCCACAATCACCTTCACCTCTTTGTTGGCCCTTGCGTCAATCAATTGTCCGTATTCTTGGTACCGTGCTGTGATGCTCTTTATCTGCCTCTTCTTTTCCTTCTCCACCTCATTCTCTCCATCACCTTCAGGCAACCGCTCATCCAGCAGCAGGATGACATCCGCCTTGTGGAAAGCTGCTTCCAGATTTGTGTGAATAGTCACCTATTCATAAAAATACATCTTCATTAACTTTTTTGACATGATGCACAATCACAAAATGTTTAATTCCCTTAGATTGTATACCTGGTGGAGTAGAGGGAGAGCCAGGTCCTCTGTTTCCATCTTCATGCCCTGTAATTCCTCCTGATCCCCCTCCAGGTCCAGAAGGTGGAGGCTGATAGTGGAGATGTGAGGAAACACCTCAGCAGAGAGCAGATCCGGGATCAGGAATTGGCAGACTGGGCTGACAGCGCTGCTCAGATATGGAAAGAGTTAAACCCTTCAAAATCTTTACCAAAATTTCTACTGCTGGTTAGCACTCCATCACTTTTATGATCAACCACCTGCTGATCCAGATGTGGAAGGGTGTGGTGAGACTGACACGATGCTGCTTCTCCGCATTCAGGTTCATTTTGGTCTCCAGATTCTCTGCTGCCACACTCAGCATCATATCTGAAGGCATGTTGTATGTGATGCCATAGTATTCCTGACATATGTAAAGGACACATGATCAGTTTAGGGGGCAGATATATAATCAATCAGATAAGAGAGATATGATATGGCTACCTGGCAGTGCTCCAAGAAGTCACTGAAGCCCCCTAAGAGCATCCCTTTGCCCCCTTGGTCAACCAGTTCTCTCCAAATCAAGGGGGACTGCTCGTGTTTCCATTCATTTCTTATGCAGGTATCCTCCAGCCATTCCTGCTCAGCAAAACAGCTGATTAAACAGCATCATGGCAATATTTTTTATTAAAGAGACTCAGTTTTAATGCTGGTAAAGATAACAGTACCGTCCATTCATCAGGGTTGATAGAGATCTTATGGATGCTAAAGTTAGGCAAAGATCCCCGAAGGAGGTCTGCTAAAAGTTCCGCTTTGGCATAATATGGACAGTCTCCTTTACCTACACAGGTTTAAATGAAAAGAAACGGAAGTATTTTATATTCATATATATTTAAATAACTCAATATAACACGTCAAAACTAAAAAAAAAAAAAGGTTTTACCAGCTAGCACAAACTTCGCCATCTCGTTGGCGATGGCGTCCGTTGCTATGAAACTAGTGGTGTTTCGCTTAATTGTGTCCGATTGGGAACAAAGGGAAAACAATAAAAACGTTAAAGATATAGAATAACTAAAAATGTTAAGGTTTACTCATTACTAATAAATAGAAAAATATATTTTTTATGTTTTTCATCACAAAAAAACGCAGTTTAGTGACGTTAACAGCGTTTGACAGGGAGGGGTCTACCGATTCGAGAAGCCGGACCTAAAATGGCAGCGCACACATCATCTAGCAACGCGTGGATGGCAAGATGCTAACATGGATTTACTATTATAAACTTTATCTTCCATTGGTGGCATTTTTAGCGAGATGTTGCAAGAATTCGTAAATACCTTGTGTTAAATGTGGGAAAGTTATATGTTTTTTAGAGTAATAAGGTATGTTCCACTTCTTAGCTCATGTTAGCTAAAGATCGCTACGAGGCCGTTGTTGACCTTGTTTGTGTTAGCGCAGTGGTAATACTTTTCGTAATAATACCATTTTCATAAATATTTTTACATAATTAGGAGTGGAAAGTAGGACCTGGTGAGTGTTGCTCTTGGTCTTATCTCCAAAATCTTTCTAGTTAGTGACTATTTGCTGCATATAAAGACATTCTGTGCCTGCAGTGCTGATCTGTAACATATTATCTTGGTTTTGTTTCCATTTTAGCCCTTATACTTATTTTTCAAGTGACTCTAAAAGGAAACCATGTCACTTTGGATGACAGACGAGGTTATGAGGTGGGCTCTACGCCTTTGCAGCCGCAGATCTCCATGGCAGCAGGTGACGACATCCATCAGAGGCACTTCTTCACCTGGTCAAGGATTCATACACATCTGGGGAACAAGGCAGAAGCAGACCCGCCCGGCTGGGAGTTTTGTCACTCCAGTTAGGTACTTCTCACAGGGTGGCATTCAAAGTGAGGAGCTGGAAGAGAAGAAGGATGCGAGGCCATCACTCATCGCTGAGATCCAGTCCGCTGAGATGGTCTCGGAGCAGGAAACGAAGAGGTTCGCTTTCTCGGAGCAGCTCCCGCTCTGTCGCTCGCCCTCTGACGTGCTGGACCTGGCCTCTCTGTACTGTCCCACAAGTCAGCAGGTCAGCAACTGCCTGACGTGCATGTGGACCAGCGCGAAGAAGATGTCAGAGGAGCAGCGGCGTTATGAGCTGCAGCTGATGTCGGAGCACCCGGGCTACGAGCAGCTGCTGCAAAGAGCCATGAGCGGCGTGGGGCAAATGCGGAGCGACGACATCGCGCATTCTCTCCTGGCCATGGTTAAACTAGGCGTGCCCCAACGTAGCCGAGCGGTCCAGACCTTCCTCCGAGCCTGCCAGGTAAATCACGAGTTGTTGATGAGATGGAAATAATCATTTTTGAAGTCATCGGAATGTCGTTATCTTGTTTTATCGTCCACCAACAGGAAAAGCTGAACGACTTTGACGAGAAAAGTCTGTCCATCTTGGCTTCCTGTTTGGAACAGATGGAGAGCAGCCAGAATGTCAGTGCGCTCAAGGAGGGCATGAGGTCAGGTGTATCACACGCTGCAGCCAAATATAGAAATATTAGAATGTGATGATGATGATGGAGGCCGTCATTTCACTGTTTGGATTAAAATGATGATATTGTTGCTTCATGCTAGGCTGGTAGTTGAGGCCAGGCTTCCCAGTATCAAGAACGTGATGGCTCTGCAGACCATGATGCACGTGGTGGGGAAAGATGCCCCGCTGCACCTCAAGAGGAAACTCGAGGTTAGCAGCTTCTACACTGAAACATGCATATAAATCCGCATTCATAACAGCCTTCTGCTCCTTTTTTGTGACTTTCTCCCCTCCAGCAAAAGGCTTTGTCGATGGCGGAGCAGTTCAGCCTTCCCAACTGTCAGTACATGATCTCCACCATGGCCGCAATGGGCTTCCACTCCAAACCGCTGCTGCACATTTGCAGTAAAACGATCGCAGGTAAAAATGCAGCACAAGCTCGCAAATAAACCGAAGCAGCGGTAAAATCTGCAAGAAGCAGGAAAACGCAGCTAGATTTGAATAGGGTAAAAAAAAAAAAAAAAGGGGTAAAAGATGCCTACTAATTTACTCTCCATCTCCCCTGTTAGAAAACCTGCATGGAATCACTTTCAACAGAATCTTTGCGGCGCTGCAGTCCTGCAGGGCGCTGCGCTACAGAGACATCAGTCTGCTCAACGCCATGTCAGACTACGTCGCCTCCACGTTGGACTTATGGAGCAACAAGCAGGTGCTGTGACGCAAACGTCGGATCTCTGCAAATGTCTGCTCGCCTCTCGGGTCGCCTTAAAGGGCCACACCTGCAGTTTTGCACGCTTCAGCCCAATAAATACACGCGTTACGCTACTGACAGATTCCAAAACGTAAAACCGTGTTTTAGCTTTCCTGTTATTTTGTCAAATTGCCTAATCTTTTAAAATAAAATGTTCAGGTTCTACACCTATTTTAAAATGCAGTGTTTGCTAATATACGGGACTATATTCTCTGGCGGAGACATACATTTTCATCCCTTCAGCTCTGCGTTGGACCAGTTAAATAAAGTTCCTCTGACAAAAAAATGTAATTTCATATATCAAGCACATTTCAAGCATCTATAAGTTGATTTTTATAGTGGAACAGAATGAATTGAAACCAGTGGCAGTCTGGAAGGTAGGAAGAAGAATCTAAAATTTATCGCTAAAGCGTTACGATGCAGGTTGCATATGTTGGGGGCGCAAACATGCAAAATCGCTGGTTTTGTCCTTTAAGAGTTTCGTATGGGAAAATATTAGCCAGGATCCATCAGGGAGAGATTCAGAAATGCAAATGAACTCGTCAGAGGAGGAATGAGATATTTTCACCGTCGGCTGCCTCTGATCTGCGCCGGCGCCTTCGTGTTTGTGTCGCAGCTGGTCCTCTTGCTGTCCGCGTTTGAGAACCTCGCCTTCCGTCCTCCAGCCTTGATGGAGGCCTTTGCTGCGAAGGTGATCGAGGACCCAGACGCTCTGCCGCTCAAAGACCTCCTCTGCGTCCTGAAGGCGTACTCCGGTCTGAACCACGACCTGCACCACCTCAGACAGCAGTGAGTCGCTCCTCTGCCTCCACCCGCCACATTCCCCCTCTTAGCCCCGCTTCAGCTTCCCCTGCTACAGACATGAAATCTTCATTTTTTTAATGAGGAACATGTTAGTGAGCTATTTCTCAAAGCAGATTCAGAGTAAAGTATTTCTTCCGTTTGAGTGTAAACCAAAACTGAGAACTTGTTGTCTTATTAAAAATAATTTGAATGCAGAACCATATGTGAGACAGGTAAGTAAAAGGCTAAATCTTTAGTGCACAGGTATGCTCAGGTACTTTAGCTGTTGGGTTTTGTGCTAAGCTACGTGGGCTACAAGAGACTGAAAATGAAATTCAATTTCTATTTTATTGATCTTTATATAAAGATAGATAATAAAGATAGAAATACTTTATTGATCCCCTGGGGAGGAAATTCAGACAGTTTTAGTATCAGAAAGTAAAGAAAAAATAATAATAGGATTAAAAAAAAATGATAAGGTAAAAACAGAGTATTAGACAATATATACAATATGATGATTTAAGGGCTGTATGTTTTCATATAATGGTTTTGGACAAAGTATTAAGAGTTTATGTAATAATTTCACCTTTTGCTCCAGTTTTGGATGTTATCAGGATGTGTTTTAGACAGTTTCTTTTATTTCTCCACTGTGACTATATATTTGCTGTCTTATAAGTCTGCGTGGGTAAGACACAAATAAAGCTCAGTCACAGTTATTAACTGGAATAACCTGCCAGGATTGATGTCGTTGCTGATGTNTTTTTTTTTTTTTTTGGGTGTGTGTGTGTGTGTGTTTTAGGTTTCTGGAAGGTCTGAGCCAGGCTCTGGAGTCCTACCTGCCAAAGATGTCTGCGTCTGACTTGCTGAAGGCAGTCAGCTGTTTGTGTCTCCTGGGTCACTTTTCCCCTGCACTGCTGCAACACCTGCTGCACAGTAGTGTGCTGGAGCAGCTCAGCGCTACAGGTACGACACACACCAGTCTTTGTCTTTCTTTCTCTTTTAACCCTATAATGCCATTGGCGTCACATTTCCATGACTTTCTGAGACGCTACATCACGTATGTCAAACTCATCTGGCCCACGGTACAATTAAATCTGACCCATGAGATAATATCTAATTTCTGTAATAACTGGCCTGCTGGTGTATAGCACGCACCTTACGGATACTACAAATCCCAGAATGCACTGCAACAGCTGGTGCGTCAATCATCAGCAACAAACGCCAGCTCCTCTCCCCTCCATGCTCATTTTAATGAACTTTAAGCCACCCTGTGGAAGAAATGGCCAAAGGAAAGGTGGATCTGAAAACAGGTTTCAGCACCGTTACAGATAAACCTGTTAGCCTGTTAGCAGAGCCGATGTGGCCGTAATGAAAGGATGTAACAGAAGAAGACGTGATCGCATTTAAAGTATTATCCTCATTTTGCTTGTTGGCGTTAATGAAAGACAAAGAGTGGTTTTAGATTTCCCTTGAGAAAAATGAGTTTTCTGGCTATTTTTGATCAACGTTTTCATAGGAAACGAGTCAGAAACACTGCTGATACAGAGGAAGACATAAAAAAAATGGTATTTATTTTGAATTTGATGTGTCATTTGTCTGTTTTTTCATACTTGTGGTTTATTCTGAATTCTGTAAGTTCTGTAAGTCTGTGTTGGCAGCAGCGGTTAAAGTGAAGCTCATATTAGCGTATGAATAATTTGTCATAACCTCTGATGAAAACGAGGCCAATATAAGTCTGTTTTCTATAAAAGTTGACCCTGTTTGGCCTTGACTTTGACCCAGTTTTTAATTTTGGCCCCTCTGTGATGGAGTTTGACACCGCTGCTCTACATCATCAACATGATCAGTTATTGACCAAAATGCCTACTATATCTAAAAAATAAAACAAAAAAGTTCCAGTTTAAATCCCGTTGAGTTAAATAAACACCTGATGTATCAAATGTGATGCAAAAAATCATATATGCAAAAAAAAAAAAATTTCAGAATTTTTTTTTTGTTTTTTGGCTGCAGCACCCAGGTTCCTCAAAATCCAGGAGAAAAGGCTTCAGACGGTGGATTTGTGTCTGCGTCTAGACCGGCCTCCCCTCCCTAGACCCCTGACTGTCCCCCCTTCTGTCCTGGGAGGCGGAGCTCCCACCAATGCGTCATTCAACCCTAAGCTGGCACATGCCCTGCGGGGGGTTCTGGAGGACGGGACAGGTGGGACGCTACAGGAAATGGTGATGGTGGAGAACGCCTACCTCATAGGTAAAGTCTGATTTTTTTTTTTTTTTTTTTTTNCTTTAAAATTTTCACTTTTACCGTCTTACGCTAAGCACCTTTGTGACGTGAAAGCATTTACATAGCAGAAAATCAAGAAATAAAGACGAAAACGGAAAAATCATTTTGCCCTTCCTTATGGAGTTTAACACGCTCATCAGTTTATTGCATTTGTATTCTGTGTGGGTCTGACTGTGTGTGTGCGTGCGTGTTGACTCTCAGATGGCGTCATAACGAAACCGCTGCCAGCGGCTGCAGCGAGCAGCGCCGCGGGAGAAGCGTCTCCTCCGCAAGANAACGAAACCGCTGCCAGCGGCTGCAGCGAGCAGCGCCGCGGGAGAAGCGTCTCCTCCGCAAGAGAGCAGTCAAAGGTAAGAAAAGAACGACATCATCATCTGCAGTTCTGATATTTTCTGTTTGATTTGATGAAGTCTGGATGGATGATCAAACACCAGCCAGGCTCAGACGTGCTAAAGAGCTGCTTACGACAGGAAATAGTCCTCTGAAAGAAAGAGGACATCAGATTCCTCAGTNTTTTTTTTTTTTTTGTGTAGTTTGCACCATTTTTAACTCATTTTAAAGGAGCATACCGCCGATTGTGCATGTTTGAGCCCAATATATACAATCCACCTGCTGTACATGTCGGTAAATTAAAACGGCGTGTTGTTCTCTGTGATGGATTATTTATTAGTTTAAGCACGTTTCAAGTCTCTACAACAGTCATCCTCAAAATCCAGACTCCGGTCCAAACCCGGACCAAACCACATCTGTCTCCAGACTCTGAGCAAATTATACTTTTCACATCTATTATTTGTATTATCTACAAGAGATTGCTGCGATGCAACGAGTCAAAATTCGGTTTCGCTCCCCCCCCCCCCCCNCCCCCCCCCCCACACTTTAAATTCTCGAAATAAGGACCCCATCCCAAAAATTAGGATCCCATTCCGACCCTGGCCTGATTGACTTAAATAAACGAACCTTTGTGTTATTAAAAATGTTCTTTGTGGACCTTTAAGATTTGTATTTGAATAGCCCTGTTCTAAAAGTTCATTTTGCAGCATGGAGGAATGAACTGAAACGAACATCGGTCTGGAAGGCAGGAAAAACTATTCTAAAATGACCTGCTCCAGTAGTATGTTTTGGAAAGCTGTTGGTAACAGTGCAACAACACAGGGTGTATTTATTAAGCTCAAATATGTAAAACCACCAGTATGGTCCTTTAATTATGTATGCGCTCCAAAAAATTTACATAAATACATTTAAAAAGCTTTTTTTTTTTTTTTTTTTTTTTTTTTTTTTTTTTTTTTTTGCCGTTTTTATTGTTCTGTAGTATCATCTACTAAACATGTAATAGTAAACGTGACTGATTTGCTGAATGAAAACTTGAATTACATCAATAAAATACAGTAATTAACAGTAAATAACAGTAACTGTGAGTAGAAACTTCTGGTTAAGTGTTTCCTGCTGCTGCTTTCCAGCTGAATCAGCTACAAATTCTTTATGTGTCACTTCAGTCAAACCTGTACGTTCATCATCAACCACATTCAAATTTTGACCTTCTACATTTCGCAGACCTTTTTGTTTTTTTTTTGTTTTTTAAACATTCCAGATTTGCCGTAATTTCCACGCTGCCTTTGGCTTTCTGCTACGGTACGTCCAATCCACGAGGACCGCTGGCCGTCAAGATCCGCCACCTGAAGATCCTGGGATTCACCCCCGTCCTGGTGAGACACAGACATGTTCTGAGGATTAAAGGGTTTAAAGGACCATACCACTCATTTTGCATGTTTGAGCCTAATATATTCAATTTTCATACACGTAACGTTACTGACAATCATTTCCCAAAGCATACTACTGGAACGGTGAATTAAAAATGTTTTTCCTACCTTCCAGACCTCCATTGGTTTCAGTTCATTCTGCTATTAAAATCAACTTGTTGATACTTGAAACGTTCTTGGGATAGGTAATCCATCATCACCAACAAGACATGTATTCAGGTTTTGTAGAAGTTATGTAATTTTAGTGTTTAAGTGCAATAAAAAGCGTAAAAGGGAATATAGTCCCAAAAGAAGACCTGCATTTAAAAATTTAAAGGACCGTGACTTCATAAGGCTGGGTAACTATTAGCAGGAGAAACATGGATTTTTAAGGTGGGTGTATTGCTTGAACATTTGATTTTGAAAGATTAAGAGATTTTGCAAAATATCAGGAAAGCTGAAATACAGTTTTATCCTGGGAAATGATTGTCAGTAACGTAACATGTATGAAAATTTTAATATATTAGGCTCAAACATGCAAAATGCACAGTATGGTCCTTTAAAGTGGAAGTTTCACAAAGCCATTTGCAAATTTGGAAAAGAAATAGCTGCACTTTAAAAATAATAGTATTTAGTCTGCATTGAAAGCAGCGTGGATGAAGTACCTCAAAGTGAGTAAAAGTAGAAATGTTGCATGAAAAAATGACTTTGTCTCAAGTCAAATTCACCCATTAGGACAAAAAAAAAAAAAAAAAAAAAACTGGAGTTAAAGTTGTTATGTGTCTTGTTACCAAAAGTATTATTGACAATAAATGTACCCAAGTAAAGTTAAAGTTAACAGTAACAGTAAAAGTAAAAAGAAAACAGAAGAAATTATTTTCTCATATCAAATTACTATTCATTAGAATACTAGAATAATGATTAATGTCTCTGCTGTCTCTTTAAATCAATTTAATTCCACCTTGGTGAATAAAAGTGTCAATTTCTGTCAAAAACATGACAATTTCTGGGTGATTCCAAACTTTTAAATGCTATTGTACATCGAATACAATTAAAATGTACAAATATACCATAATCCAGAAATATTATCTGGTTAATACATGTAAATAGGAATAAATTTACTCTTAAAAAATGTTGTATTACAGTATATGCATGAATAGCATAATTATCTGAATATGAAGAATTTACACCATTACCTTTTACAAATTTGCATTGATAAAAGTAACCGAGTAAAAGTATAAATTTTATTTTGGAAATGTAGTGGAGTTAAGTAAGACGTTTACAAGAAAAATACTTAAGTACCGTAACACGTACATGTAAGTATGAATGAATTTACTCTTAAAAATATGTGGTATTACAGTACATGCGTGAATGTTATCCTGCATGAGACCGGCTCATTTCATGTTTCTGTTGCCTATCAAAAAAAAAAAAAAGNAAAAAAAAAAAAAAGTATTTTATTATGAGTACTGGATGAAAAATGGTAAAAGCGTTCCACTCTGACAGATAAAGGAGCAGGAGCTGGAGTGTGTGTGTGAGGAGGAGAGGGCGGCGTTCCTCAGGGGGAAAATCTTCCCACAACACCAGGGATGCAACACAAAACCCAACATGGAGCAGCTGGAATCCTGAGGATGTGAGTCAGAGCCATACCTGTCAACGTTCCCGTTTTTCCCGGGTTTCTCCTGTATTTTCGCCCCGTATCCTGTCGTGCTCCCGTCTGGTAATTTCTCCCGTTAATCTCCCGTATTTTGACAGTTATACAGACTCATTGGCCCAATCAAGTCGTTTCAGTCATTATGTGGTGCACCCCCCCGGTGGTNCCCCCCCGGTGGTGTGTGGAGGTATTACAGGTGGGGCGCTTTAGCCTGAAGCCAAGCGGAACCAAAGTTGATGGAAACAGTTTCTGGTGGGAGCAAGAAACAAACAGAATACCGTCATGCTAGCAAAGCTTCCGAGTTCCTTATTCATTTCCACGATTCCCTCACTTGTGTCTTTTCCTTGCGTCTTAGCCCCGCCCACTAAAGACGCGAGGATAGAGGAGCTGAGGAGCTATGATTTAAAGGACCATACCACCCATTTTGCATATTTGAGCCTAATATATTCAATTTTCATACATGTTAAAGGAAAGCATGTATGAAAATTGAATATATTGGGCTCAAACATGCAAAATGGGTGGTATGGTCCTTTAAAGGACATTACTGATGATTTCTACATGTTAGAGCCAAATATATATAACCCGCATACACATTACATCAAGACGTCTTTTACAGAAAAATAAAATATCATTGTCCCTTCTACATTCGTACATATATATGTATATGACATATATGTTAGCAGGCGAAATATTGAATTGTAAGTTGGTGTGAACATTTAATTTTGAAAGATTATGAGATTTGGCAAAATAATGGGAAAATGTAAAAAAAGTTTTACATTTTGGAAATTGGTTGTCAGTAATGTGATGATACAGGTAGTATTCATTGGGGNAAAAAAAGTTTTACATTTTGGAAATTGGTTGTCAGTAATGTGATGATACAGGTAGTATTCATTGGGGTTAAACATGCAAAATCGCTGGTTTGGTCCTTTAAGTACAGCAAAATCTCCCGTATTTTCAAAGCTCAGTGTTGACTGGTATGGTTAGAGCGTTGAACAGATGCATAAATATTTTGAAGAAGTCATAAAATAAACGGATAAATTTATCAAAAGACTCGCAAAGGCAAGATGAAAATGAAGACAAAATATGTCAACTTATCTAATAAAACTTGTACATGAGTACATTTGAAAGACTTTTTGAGCTTTTTTTTTTATATATATATATATATTTTTTGCAGAAAACCTGACTTTTTTTATTTGTCGCCGTGAGCAAACGTTTCCTTTTTATTGTTGTCATAAAACCTCACAGGAACTGCCGTAGCTTTCTGCTGACGCTTTCATTCGTCGGTGAATAACGCCAGGCTGCTGAATCAACCCACTAAAACTAGCGTGTGTGCACTTGCACAGAAACTGCAAGGTGAGCGAGGTGAAGGTGAAGCCCCATCAAAGCAGCCACATCTGCAGAACGAACGGAGANAAAAAAAAAAAAAAAAAAGATGGAGCACGACAGGAAACACTGCAGAATGTTATTGTTTCGAGCGTCTGGTTCTCATCAGGCGATAAACTTCTGAGAACCGCCTCCAGAGTTTGAGTCTTCTTAGAAAGGTGAGATCAGACTTAGCGATGGCGTTGATGATTTTCTGAAACGGCGCCCGTCTTGGCCTGAAATCCTCCATTCGTGTTCGCCCCGATTCACGTGATGTCACCGATTCACAAAGCCAGCCGATCACGTGACTGTGGTTGAATCCCCTCAGTCACACGCCGCTGTCTGTTTCAGCTGATACCACAAAGACGGGGGTTCCAGCTACAGATCTGTGTGTGTGTGTGTGCTGTGAGACAGGAAGTGAATGAAAGTGAGGGCGTCAAAGTTATTTTTACCGTTTTGCACGTCTGATCCCGTTCAGTGGAAATGCGCTACTTTTGCTGGAGAGAAAACGAAACAAATCGAACCTCAATGTTCATCTCCTTCAGATGAACTACAAGAAACACCCTCCTCGTGTTTAAAGGACTATACCAGTGATTTTGCATGTTCAAGCCCAATATTGTTACATTACTGACAACAATTTTCCAAAACATACGACTACAGCGGGAAATTTTAAATTTTTTTCCCCCCTACTTCCATTGGTTTCACTATTTAAAAAAAAATTAACTTGCACAGATTTGAAATAAAACATGTCAAACTTGACATAAGTTATCCATGACAGCAAACACGATGTCACTGACATTTTTTTGTCGACGTAACTTTATTTAACTGGTCCTGCATGGAAGACGATGTCTGTCTTTGCCAGGGAATGCAAGAAAAGCGTCTCTTCTACATTTGGACATATATGTCAGCAGGTGAAACATTGAATTTTAAGATATGTCTATCACCTGTATATTTTACTTTGAAAGATTAAGCTAAAATGCAGTTTTTATGTTTTGGAAATTAGTTGTCGGTAAGGTAACATGTAGGTGGCTCATACATATTGGACTTAAACATGCAAAATCGCTGGTATGGTCCTTTAGACGCGTTATTTGAATTGGTGAGTCCAAATATCTGCTGGGTCTGAGTCGTCAGAAGTGTCGGGGTATAGGACGCTGAATGCCTCGCCACTTGTGGCCCCTGGGTGCTCTGGGTTTGGTGTTCATGTAGTCACTCTGGGAATCCATCCTCCTCAACCGGAGCTGCAGGACAAACGGAAATTCATCAGCAACGGCACCGTGCGACGAGCTTTACAGTGTAAGAATTCCTAAAAGTTCTTTGCTTGCTATTGGTTTTAAAGGCGTGCTCTTATTCTGAAGTGTTGAAAAATGGCTTTTTCAGGATGTGACACAAGTCACGCCACTCGACTCGTCTCGGACTCAATGGATTTGCCAACTTTACACTCGACTTGACGTGACCCAAAAAAGACTTGCAGCTCAACTTTGAATTTGACACGACGACTTGTGAATTGACTCGGACTTGAGCCTTTTGACTCGGAACGACTTCATTCCTTCCCCAAACTAAAGATTATAAAATATATATGTGTGCAGAATTCTGTTCAAATTCATTTAAAGGGGAAGAGAAACGGGACCGTTTGACTGTTTTAGACGTGATGATGTCACGAAGTGATGTTACTGACAGTGTAATGACTACTAATAATAGGCGGAATTATGTTGGTGATCTTCATCTTCACCCTTTAAAGGACAATACCAGCGGTTTTGCATGTTTGAGCCCTATACATATATGTGTATATATATACAGTATATATATATATATATATATGCAGTCCCTGGGTTACGAATGTCCGACTTACAAACAACCCATACTTACGAACCGACCGCCATAAAGCCTATTAAATTAAAAATTTCAGTTACATACAATGTTTCATAATAATGAACGGCGCACTACTTTACGACGCACGTCAAACCATTGCGCATCGTCAGCAGTGCAGCGGCCGTCGCTATTTTAAGTCGGCTCACGCTCGCTGTAAACTCCGTGTTATGTGTGTTGTTCGTGTTTTGCCTTTTTGTTCTTTTTTGTAACCTTCGTAACCACGCCTCCAAAGCATAAATCTGGTATCTTATGCATAGAAAAGTAAAATATATACATTAGAATACATTAGATACGCACCTTACACTGTTCCAACTTACATACAAATCTGACTATATATATATATATATATACATACATACATGTTACCATTTCCCAAAACATACTGGTAGAGCAGAAAGTATTACAATTGTTTTTCCTACCTTCCAGGCTGCCATTACTTTCAATTTATTCCAATACGCTATAAAAAATCTATTTGTGGAGACTTAAACGTGTTTGAGATAAATAATCCATCACGAACACACATCTAATGAATTTTTTTGTTGAATTAACTTTATTTAAACAGACACGGAGCTTCAAGGACGACAGCGTTTGTCTCCACCAGGAATTTTTCAAAATTAGAGGATCTGGCAAAATGACAGGAAAACTAAAATACGGTTTTATGTTTTGGAAGTTGGTTGTCAGTGACATGACGTGTTTGTGGGTAGTAATTAAACATGCAAAATCACTGGTATTGTCCTTTAACTTCAGGGTTGTCAGCTCTGATGGCAAGGAACTACATCAAAACTTGTCTGTAGACGGCATGTTAACGTAAAGTAATTTCATGCAGTAAAACATGCAAAATGGACGGTATGGTCCTTTAATCATCAAGTTTTATTACTGCCTCCTAAATTCAAAAAGTAAGGACTTTCTTTATGATTCCCCACTTTGCCATAATCAACCAGAGTGAGCATTTATTGTGGTGTTAAGTTTAGTGTAGAGTGCATTATGACTTGTTTGGGACTCTTTAGGACTTGTGACATGACTTGAGACCAAACAGTGACCTGTCTGAGATCTCTTACCCAGCAGGTCAAGGCGACGACGGTGACGATCGCGCTGTAGGCGCTGAGAGCCACGAGCCCCAAAATCCAAATCCAGAAGGGGGGGTATTCACCAGCGTTGGGGTCAAGGTCAACACAGCCTGCATCGAGTTTACACTGGTGACCTGAAAAGACACGTAGGAAGGTCAAAGTTAAATCTCCGAGTCTTTTGCATTAAACCCTCATCACCCCCTCCCCCCTCAAAATATTTACCTTCCACATGTACCTGCACCCTGGAGGCGTTGCACACTTTCAGGTAGGGAGGGGGGAACGTGATCATGGCCTCGCACCTGTAGTGTCCGCTGTGATTGGCGGCCACTCCGCTGATGGCGAAAGTCACCGACGCGTCCTCCGTGTTCAGCTCCACGCCCGCGCTGCTGTTGGTGGTCTTTTGCGTCCACCTCGACGCGCCCTGTTCATGTTTGCACGTGTGTTGGGAAATCAGATCCTGGTCCTTGAACAGTCCGAAGATCGCCTCCTTAGCCGTCACCTGCGGACACGGGACGGTCACGCCCGCACCGGCAGGCACGCAGACGGTTTCAATTCGCTCTGGAGAGGAAAAAATCAGAATGAGCCAATGTGCAGTTAAAGTCCTAAATAACGATTTTTTTTTTTTTTTTTTTAAATCTTGTGCGCACGAGATAATTATCTTGCGCATACTAGATAACTTGTGCACACAACATAATAACTTGTTCCCACAAAATAATTATACGCACATAACTTGTACGCACTTTGTTCCCAAAGATAATTATCCCGTGCATATTAGATAATAATTGTGCGCACAACATCACTTGTTCCTGCAAAATAATTATCTTGTGCGCGCAACATAATAATTTGTTCCCACAAGATAAATATCTTGGGCGTACTAGATAATAACTTGTGCACAGGATTAAAAAAAAAAACGTTATTCAGGAATTTTAGGTGTTCCGTAGTTTTGCATTTTCTAGTGCAAAAAAAATAAAAAATTAAAAAAATAAGATGAGTTTCAGGTCCATCTCTGTGATTTGTGCACTTTTTGTAGCCCTGCATTGTTTGTGTCGGTGAAGTCAAGCAGATCAGGACTCTTCATCTGCCAACACCTCACACCTTTGCAAAGGAAATGGTTTCACACACACAGCAAAGACTTGCAGAGCCTCTATTTGCATTTCATTTCCCAAACTGAAATTTGGGCTCAGATCGTCATCGTTTCGGAGTAACTCTGCCCCCGCACGGAATTAGTTCTAGAATAGCACATTTACCTCTTTTGCCCTTTTGTTCCTATGAAAAGCATGCTTTTGCCATGCAGCAGGCACGCTTGAGTCACTGCGTGCTCTTGTGGTTGTGGCTTTGATGATGTACTACTGTGTAGATTTTATTTATTTATTTATTTTTAGTTTTTAGGACGTGCAACTCAACACACAATCAGCATCTTACACATTCAGCAGACGATTTAAAATAAAAAAAAAAGGGCTGAATCTAGACATGAACCCTCACCGTTCCATGTTCTACATCGTTAAACTTAACCAAAACTGTGTATTTGCAGTGACCTGAATCAGAAACTACAGTTCAACAACCAGATCTGATTATTTGCTGATACCGCTGATCAATTTTAACAATCATTGTATTAAAGTCATAGGTACAGCTTACCATTGCAGGTGCAGGAGCAGAGCGACTCGGTGGCAGGAAGTGACCTGCAGTCCAGGAGGATCATCAACATCCACCAAACCCTCATTTTGATCCTCAGCGCTGAGACGAAGAGTGAGTTCAACCTAACTCTCACTTGTAGCTGAACGCTCCATCGCTTCTACTCTAAGCTACAAAGTGAGCAAATGTCACACGTCTCCTCTTGTAGAAAACATCCTGTGGCAGCACACGCCTCCTCTTCTGAAGTTTCCGCTCTTTCCCAACCTTTGATGCCACGGGTGTGATTTCATCAGACAATCACTTCTTGTTCATTTAGCGCCAAAATTATCGCCTGAGAATTTTCTCCATCGCTTAGCTTTGGATTAAAAGTCTTGGGCAGGTGATACAGGGCTTTTTTTTTTAAGCCAAATTTAGTGCTGCTGCATTTATAATTATTCGTTTGGTAAATTTCTCCACTTAGAATGAGTCCATTTGGATGATAAATGACAGTGACACCAATTATACACTCTTTAAAGTCTTTACAGTATTTAAAGGTTGTGCTTACTTGTTAATGTATTCATCATTTTCAGAAATCTTGAGCATAAAGATGCTTTAAAAAGTAGCAAAGTCATCAAGAAGGATAAATGGACAGTGGATTATACAGAAAATCTTTGGATGATCTCTGAATATGATTGTTTATTGCTTTTTCGAGGCCTTTGGAGAAGATTTTTGCTGACGCCACAGACGTAGGTTACTGACCTAAAATGCACTGACCCAGTGTCCCATGTGGAAAAGTTTACTGAACACAACCAGAAATGGAGCTTGAGTAGATTTATAAAATGTCATTGCCTAATTAAAATGCAGAATTTGCCCAAATGCACTTTTACCCTCAGACTCATCCCCGCAGGACAAACCACAAAATGATTCAGCCAGTCGTTTGTTCCTTGTTCCAGCAGCCATCAGGCTATGAGAAATTAGTTTTGTTCTTTACTGTCCCGTATATCATGCCAAGAATTAGCTTATTTAACACAAACCGTGATGGGTGGAATTAGTCTCTGATGGATGACTGCAACATTCTAAAAAGTGTGTGTGAAAAAAATACTTTTTCATTTGCAGATGATTTGGAGAAAGCATGGAAATTGAGAAAGCAAACATTGGACCATTGAAAGATGTTTGTATATGCTGCTAGTTTGTGGAACTGGAAATGTGAAGTTTATATGAAAACTGTGTCTTGTACCCCACTTAAAAAGTTTGAAAAGTTTATGAACTTTTAGTGCACAGCTCTTGTCAATCTGATTTATTTGTATCTAAAAGTATATCACTATTTTTATCTTATGTTTCCTTTGGCATGCTTTATCTGTACCTTATCTTGCAGTTATGACACCTGAACTTCTCTATGGCGAGCAATAAAAGTCTATCTTATCTTATTTTTCAAATTCTGCAGACACTTTGGAACTATCAGGCTAGCAGGGTGTTGCTGATGAAACACATAACTGGGCAAACCTCCACCTGACGAATAATAATTTAATATGTAGAGTCCATTACTGGGATTTGGGAGGGTATATGGTGGTAGCAAAGCAAAAGGAATCTGAATCTGTCAGTGCCCAAGTAAAAAACAATAACTACAATAATTTGTTTGTCCTCTAGATGGCGAAAAAGCATTTTATTATGATCAGCCTGCAAACTAGGGAAATAGTCCTTAAACATTCACTGCAGTGTACAACAGTTTGCCATTACTTCAGATTTTGACTGCATCGGATTTGATGCCATAAATTGTAGAAAATATTTCTTTGAGTGGCAAAACGTGGTAACAAATTTAATTGGATTATGAAGTTGGATTTATAAAAATTCAAATATCGCCTGGAAATCTCTCAGAAAATGGGCGACAGGGATTAATAGGTTGGTAATTCCTTTTGTCCACGTGGAACACGCGGAATAATATCCAAATTTTTTAATATTCTTTATTTTATGTGATGGTTTTGTGTGAGAATCAGCAAGAGTCCATGCAGGGTTTAATGTGCTTTCTTAAATCAGCTGCTGACACTTTTAATAGGGGAATAGCTACTGGAAAGCTGGTGCTGCCTTCATGGAGCCTTTAAAACTCGTACTTTCAAACATGCAATCTGTAAAAACTCCAGTTTCTCATTTAAACGCTGTAATGGAAAAAGGGATACTATGCTTTTTTTTTCGTTAGCTGTTTCTTTTAAAAACCGATGTAATCACGCAATTTAGTAAAAATAAAAATTACGTCGCTGTTAGTCTTATATCTGCCATTTAGTTCAACGATGTTTAATCCACGCAAATGTATATCCTACAGACCCTGAAGGCATCTTGGGATCTGGGCTGGACAGGAAACGACGGAGCCGCACGGCGTCTCCTCCAGCTCCAGGAGGAGAAGAATGAGAAAAGGAACGGGATTTTGCGTGTAGACGAGACGACGTGTGAAAACATGAAGATAACGGACAGTTGTAGCGTAAATTCTTCTTAAATTGAGCTAATTCCACATTTCACCGGGAGTTTCTCCAGTTTTTCCCAGAGGGCTGTGATACTTGTTCCCATTGGAAAACACGGGAGGGGAGAGGAGCCTCTTTGTGAATCCCATTTGACTGTAAGTGGATTTTCCTGAACTATTCCTGTATATTTTCATACTTTCACCTCTTAGTCTCTTTAACACAAAAGACTGAAATAGTCGTCATAAATTAACGGGAGGGAAATTTGTCATATTTTGGCTGCCCGTCCTAGATTTTCCCCTTGTTGAAAAAAGGAAACTGTGGGATACCTGCCTGCTAGCTTAATGTTTACTAGCAAGACTTATGAAAAACAGCGACCAGGCCCTTTAAAAATCCAGGTTTCCTTGTGGGAATATTCCTGCTGGTGTTCCTGGTTGTTGGGAAACAATGAGTGGTAGGGCCGGCTGGGTGAACGGGGGCTTGTGTGCCCCCTATGCGGCCATTGAACAATCGGTCTCCTGGAGAGAAAGGCTGTGCGGCGTTTTGGGCCGACTCGGAAAAAAAAGCCGCAGCTTTCAAGGGAGTGACACTCCAAAACGAACCTTTTGTTGTCGTCCCTTGTGTTCCATCTGGTTAAAACCAAGCCATTTGGGTGTGCTATTAGTATTTTTTTTTTTTTTTTTTTTTTACCCAAATTTCCCCTTCTGTGCATCTAACAGAAGGAGAGATGTAGTCTCCACCCTGTTTAGCGGGAGGAGGCTATCAGCAGCTGGTAATGGCCGATGGTTTTGTCACACTGAATGGTGGCCGTGGAAATGATCAGATTTATGCCTTTATAAATTCGTGGACAGATAATGTGGGTTAGCATGTTTGGGTTAATCTCATTATTCCCTCCCTGCTTCATTGCATTTATGAGCTATTTAATTCCCTTTGTTGGATGACGCCGTCTGGCAGATTGTGTTTATCCTCAAGCTCCTTCTGCCAAAAATGGAAAAATAAAGGTTTCAGTTGTAGCTTCATTTGCTAAGAAATTCTTTTTTTTTTTTTTTTTTTTTTTTTTTTTTGAACATCTTAGCAGAAAGTTCAGGCTCGGATACATCCTGGGAAAGATATTCCAAACAATCAAATCATTCTAAGTAACTAGAAGTAGCCTCTGCATAGAGGTCAGGCTGTTTTTCTCACTTTCTTGTCTTAGCTTCAAACGCAGGATATTAATGCTGCACAGATAATGACCCTGCGTAGGGTTCAAAGGTCATCTGTTCAGAGGGAGCACACCATGCCTTGCTCTGCCTGACAACCATATGGGACCAAGTTTTCACCCAGCAAACACTCCCTGCATGTGTGTGTGTGTGTGTGTGTGTGTGATTTGCACTGTAGTAAGTGTATAGCCATTCCTCTCCAGGTCAGAGGTCAGCATCTAAATTGCACGTAAAGCTTTAAAAGACACGAAGAAGCCACTTAGCCGTGCCTTTATTCCCCACAGAGGCTCCATAATAGACCGTCTGCATCCTGAAGACGTCCATCTACAAGAGACTAAGAAGCGCATTATTCCACGCACAGCAACCATGCAGCTCATTGGCTTACAGCGCAGTTAATGGGGTCGAAAATAACTCCTTGGCCTTCAAATTGCCCCTTCCCCCCACCTCGGGCAGATGCCTTAAAGGACTATAATGGCCATTTTGCATGTTTGAGCCTAATATATACATTTTTCATACATGTTACGTTACTGACAATCATTTTCCAAAGGATAAAACCGTATTTCAACTTTCCTGATATTTTGCTAAATCTCTTAATCTTTCAAAATCAAATATTCAAGTGATACACCCACCTTAAAAATCCATGTTTCTCCTGCTAATAGTTACACAGCCTTATGAAGTCACGGTCCTTTAAATTTTTCCATAAACGCAGGTCTTCTTTTGGGACTATATTCCCCGGTGGAAGCATACATTCACTCCACGCTTTTTATTGTACTTAAAACACTAAAATTCCATAACTTCTAAAAGACCTGAATACACGTCTTGTTGGTGATGATGGATTACCTATCCCAAGAATGTTTCAAGTATCAACAAGTTGATTTTAATAGTGAAACCAATGGAGGTCTGGAAGGTAGGAAAAACATTTTAATTCACCGTTCCAGTAGCATGCTTTGGGAAATGATTGTCAGTAACTTTACGTGTTTTAAAATTGAATATATTAGGCTCAAACATGCAAAATGGGTGGTATGGTCCTTTAAGCTTGTTATTTTTCTTATTTTTTTTTTTTTTTTTT